>PVJS01000297.1:0-143942 GCA_004027185.1 Glis glis
GGGGAGAGAGAGAGAGAGAGAGAGAGAGAGAGAGGAGAGAGGAGAGAGAGAGAGAGAGAGAGAGAGATCGCACGCGCATGCGCGCTGAGGCTGGCCGCGAACCCGGATCCTCCGATCTCCACCTCCCAAAGTACTGGGATTACAAGCGTGCGCCACCACGCCCGGCTCTGTATTTATCTTTAATTCATCATTTTTCTATACAACATTCTCTACTTGAACATTTTGAACCTTCATGCACATGAAAACGTGCTAAAAATAAGAAAAAAATTTACATTGAGACATAAATCTTCTATTTATCAGATTGAGAAAAGCCCAAACTTTTGATAGCATACTCTATTGACAAGACCAAGAAAAAAAAACAGTTATTCTCATTAATTGCCAGTGGAAATGCAGTACAACTCATCTTTATTAATCTATCCAAACATAGACTGTGGAAGAAAGGGGGAAAAAAAGGAGGAATGAGAGTTGGAGGGGATGAAGAGAGGGAAGCAAGGGAAGAAGGAAGAAAATTTGTTTGCACAAGGCTATTCACAGTGAGATTATTTGTAATAGCAAAGGACTAGAAAGAAGTTGTATTTCCATCATTGGACCTGATTAAATTGAGTATTATGCAGATGTAAAACAATGAGGAAAACCTCTGTATATTGATATGTTATGCATAAAATCCAACTATATATATACTATGTACAACATATTATAATATAGTAATCTTGCTTTATCTTTAATAATATATCTATGAATTATTATCTATAATACATATATAGCATATATTAACATATCTTAGTGTTATATATAAATAAAATTATTAGATGCTATATTTTGTGTAAGAAAGGAGAGAAATTTTGAATACATATATATGTAATATATATACTTATATATAGGCCCAAAAGGAAGTGATGAAAGGATTAATAGATACTAAAATGGTTAATATGGATGGGGTATAAAAATGGAATAGGAAACTTCTGTGAATGTATATTTTATGTTTTTTTTTTACTGTGGAACCTTGTGAAGGTTTTAAATAATTGAAAATCTAAAATAGAAAAGAAGCCAGGTGTGGTGGTACACGCCTATAATCCCAGTACTTGGGAGGCTGAGACAGGAGGATGGTAAGTTTGAAGCCAGCCTCAGCAACTTAGTGAGACCATATTTCAAAATCAAAAAATATAAAATAGGGCTGGGGGTGTAGCTCAGTGGTAGAACACCCCTGGGTTCAATCCCCAGTACCAAAAAATAAAGTAAAATAGAGAAGAAGCCAGGTGCAGTGGTGCAAGCCTGTAATCCCAGTATTTGGGAGGCTGAGACCAGAGGATCACAGGTTTGAGACTAGCACACAATAATTTAGCGAGGCCCTGTTTAAAAAAAAAAAAAGACTGGGGATGTAGCTCAGAGATAGAACACTCCTGGATTCAATCCCCAGTACCACAAATAAAATAAAATATATAGTATTATACTATTCTGTTTTGTGTGCATTTGAAACTTTCTATAATAACAAGTAAAACAAAAAACTTATCCAAATAAACAAAAGTAAAAGCAAACAAAACACCTCTTGATATAGAAGAGCACTGGAACATCTGTATTCGAGTTCCAGACCTGCTACTAACTCGCTGCTCTAGGGCTCTGGGCCTCAGCTTCTTTATTCATCAAATGGGGAGCTGGGCTTGGACTTCTAAAGTTTTCCAATTCTAACATACCGTGATTCTGTTACTCTGAAATCCCCATCTCTGGCTCCTTCTCAAGAATCCTATCCCAACTAAGTAACTGTAAGCAAGACAGGAGTTTCCTCTAACTCTCCCGTATCTCACTTTCTATTCACGCATGCATAGAAAGCACCAGAACTAATTCCTGTATATCTAAATCATTCAACACTTGCTGCGCTCCATCTATACATCTGCTTCTGTTATATGGTGTATGTGTCAGAGGCGTATGTCTCAGACTGTAAACCAGGACACTGTCAACCCAGCAGATGGGTGTTTGCTTTAATCATGCTGATGACTTAGCACACTGTCAACATGCAGCAAATGTATAATACCATAATACTTTAGTATAAATAGTGAACTTTCTAAGCAATCTGTTGCAGCTGGCCTATCTGTCCACAGACAAAATACAAACCCCTATATTTTCTAGTTTAATTTGCTTCTTTTTCTCCTGTCCAACATTAAAGGTTGTTGTATTTCCAGGGATGGTTAAAGGCTCTTTCTTTATATTTCATGCAAAATAGACCTAATCCACAAAGTCTTTCTTTTCCCTCACTTAATAAGGGTATATGGCCCTTTTCTTACTAATAAAAACTCCAATTTTCACATTTTGCCTAGAAACTATCTACTAGTTAGATTACTGTATTACATGTCCTTCTATAATCTTCTCTAAAATCTTCAGGTTCATAATTCAAATATATCATATAAGGAAGGAGCTTAGTAACATGTACAAGGAGAGAGGAAGGGGAGCAGGTGTGATGCAGAGAGAAATACACCAAATGATGTATGTGTGCCTGTATGAATGTATCACTTTGATTCTCACTATGTTATATAATTACAACCCACCAATAAAGGTATTTAAAAAGGAGAATCTCAGTATGGCAATTATTCTTGGAAGTGATTAGATATCACTTTAATACTTGAGACAAATTCAAATTAATGTCATTGGTATGCTTCTTAAGAATTTGTCTTTTAGCCTGGTGTGGTGGCGCACACTTGTAATCCCAGTATTTGGGAGGCTTAGACCAGAGGATCCAGGTTCGCAGCCAGCCCCAGCTACTTAGTGAGGCCTCCGCAACTTAGTGAGACCCTGTTTCAAAATGAAGAATAAAAAACAGGGCTGGGGGTGCAGACCGGAGGTAGAATGACCCTGGGTTCAATCCCCAGTACCACACACAAAAAAAGAATTTATCTTTTAGATAACTTTGAAAAACCAGGTAGTAATCACATGAAAGCTTATGTGGATTTCTTTTCTTTTGGAGGTAGGAGGTGGTGGTAAGTGGTTGTCCTACTTTTGAATGCTTGACCAATTCCAACTGAGTTCCCCTATTTTGCTAATATGTAAATTTTGTCTAATCCATTCTCTCAACTCTAGGATGATGTAGTCGAAGATGCTAAGCAATACATATAGCTGAATATCATATCTGCTAAGCCAGCTTTAAAAAAAAACAAAAGTCGGCAGTGGCCCATGCCTCTAATCCCAGTACTTGGGAGGTAGAGACAGGAGGAAGATTGCAGGTTCGAGGCCAGTGTACAGAAACTTAGCAAGACCCTGTTCAAAATTCAAAAAAATAGGGCTGGTATGTAACTCCAAGGTAGAAGGCCTCTTGGTTCAATCTCCACTACCACAAAAAAAAAAAAGTGACCATAAATTTCCATCAGAGGTTTTAAAAAAGCACCTCTTTGCTGCTGCAAGTGACCTCACAAAACTGTGCTGCTTTGGTGGTGTTGCTTCCTCCCCTCAAAAGTCTTCCGTACTTTGCTTACTGAATTACACGGAAACTCTTCAGCTTGTATTCTATATATAGAGTAATGATAATATCGACAGTGAGCTGTTATGAAGATTAAATGAACTAGTACAAAGTGCTTAACACACTGTGGGTGCTGGAGGTGCACAAGATAGCCCTTTGTAAGCACTCTCTGCACCCCTTGAAGTCCCCAGAAAAAGTACATTTCAATAAACATTTGTTAAGTAAATACATAGACTAACATGAGAAAAATAAGTTATTTAATATCTGTGAACAAACAGAAGTTCTCCTTTAACTTGGTAATATATCAAGGACTTTTACACAGCATGTTAAGCTATAGAATTTCCTGACATCGAATTTTAAAACCGAACAACCCAATTTTGAAAATTTAACAGGAAGAGAGTTCATAAAGGGAAGGCCCATTTATTCGAATGAATCAAAGATAAATCTGAGATGTAATCATGTTTTATTTGTACAGGACCATTCACCCTAGAATCAAAGCACTCACCACATATTTCATTAACCCTTACAACCCCCCCCCCCAGACAGGTAGAGGGCAAAGATGATCCCCTTGCTACTGAGGGAGAGAGGAGCCTGAGGCCCAGGACAATGAAGGGACGCGTCAGAGGCCACATCAAGTGAATGAGTAATGGAACAAGAGACAGAACTCAATTCTAGTCTTTATCCTTAGTGCACTATTATATTTTACCATGGATTACCAAACATCTCAATTACTTTTTACTCAAAATCCATTTTAAAATAAACCCTCCTTGGCCAGGTATGGTGGTGCACGCCTGTAATCCCAGTACTTGGGAGGCTGAAATAGAAGAATGGCAGGTTCCAGGCCAGTCTCAGCAACTTAGCCAAACCCTGTTTAAAGATTTAAAGAGGGGGGCGCTAGGGGTGTAGCTTGGAGGCAAAAATGCCCCTGGGTTCAATCCTCAGTACCCAAATAAATAAATAAATAAACTCTCCTTTAAAAAAAATGGCCAAGAGTGCAAGATTCAATAACTAAGAAAAAATACAAATTAGCTGGAGGTTTTGTTTTAATGGTTAGATGATATTACTTAACATATCTGGGGAGGAAAACTGGAAGCAACCAAATATTGGTTTAGAAACAACTGCATAATGCAAATAGCTACATTTTAGGGCAATAAACAGACTGAAAACACGGGGGCTTGGCTTTCAGTTTCCAAACAGAACTGTAGAGGTTGAGCATACTTCCTTGACTTTTCACATGATTCTACCTGGAGGTGATGGACGAACAAAACACTTTTTAAAAATTGACTCATCAGGATAGGAATTATCAGAATGTTTAGCTATTTTAACTTCCAAATTTTCATAGACCCGCAGGACGAATTGTTCCAGTTTTAGGCTCACTCTCATAAGCTGGAAATAAAACACATAAAGACAAAATGACCGGAAAGCTCCTGTGAATTCGTGACTCTACCTCTGCTTCCCCATATTTAAAAACTGTCTCGCAGTGAAGTCCTGGTAAATGAACTGATTCTCTGATAGATGCTGGCGGCCGGAGCAGGGGCCTCCGAATCCGAGGCTGCTCCATCTCCGCAAGGATCGCAAGGATCGAGGAAACCCGGCTCGCCCAGGCAATTACTGGTTTTTCTGATTTTGCTTTCTTAGGCACAAAATCGATGAGAGTGAGAAGGTAAATGCGGCGCTTTCCAGGGGCCTGGACCTCGGTCCTGGCGTCCCTCCTCCCTCGGGCAGTCCCTGAGCTGAGGCCCGCGCTCCCCTGCCGGGCTCGCTGCTCCCGCCCTGCAGGAACCCTCCCGCGGCAGGGCCCACTCCGCTGGCCTGTGGCCAAGTGCGGGGGGTTCTCAGTTCCCAGAATCGTAATTTCCAGTTTCTAGTTTCCTTATCGGTGCGATTGCTCCATAGGGTGGCTGAGCCCCGGGCTGGGGAAACCCGTGGAGCCATGGTCTTTCTGACCTTTGGTGGGCACCTACCCCGATGACCGCTGCTTATTCTAATTGTTTGGACACCAGCAGGGACTTTGAAGGAAGAGCGTTTGAGAAGTTACTCCCCTGCTCCTGGGCTGATGGTCGCATGCCAGGCCAGAGCTGGCTTGGGACCACTGGGCTAGGTGCAGGCTGCATGGGCCCAGGAAGCAAGGAATGGAGGCAACCTCTACCCTCCTCTCAATCGCCTGACCTTTCAAGGTCTAGGCCAGCTGCATCTGATTCCGACATTGGCCTTCTTCCCAAAGGTTAGAATTCAGGTCCTGGACCTAGACTGGATTCTGTCCTTAGCTTCACCATTTATTAACTGCTGTGTGACCCTAAGCAAGTTACTTAACTTCCCTGGTCTTCACTTATTTTATTGTCATGTGAGTCTTATAACAACATCTATCTTCTGTTGTGAGAATATGAGATGATGCATTTAACATGTCCCCAAAAGGGAGTGCTAAAATTAATGTCAGGGGCTGCTTGGCAGAATTAAGTAAGCTCCGTATTAGGATTCATGTCAACAAAAATTTGACAGCCACTGTGTGTGACAGACTGAGTGTCCCTCCCACCCCAGGAACTAGAAAAAAGCAGAGACATTTCAGACAAAACTGCCATCCTCTCAGGTGTTTAGTGGCTGGGCATGGGGTGGGGAGTCCAACAGTGAGAATGTGCAGGGTAGTGCAGTTGCAATTTCTAAGCAAGGTGAACTTTAGTGCAAAGGGAGGGAGCCATGGAGAAGCTGGTCAAGCGAGAGAGGAAAGAGCATGATGGAGCTACAGTCCAATTCCCCTTACTAAATCCCACCACTCCCCCCCCTCCTATCTCCATATGAGTCCTCCCTAGGGAGAGGAGCCTCCAGAAGCAGGCAGGGTGGCTGAAGGGAAGCCCTCTTCCATACCCCATCCCAAAGGCCCACCCTTTGGGTCTGCAGAAGTATTTCCTGAAAGAGACTGAGGGATGCACAGGCCAAGGAAACCATGTAAGGACAACAAGAAGGCAGCCATCTGCAAGCCAAAGGGAGAAGCCAGCCCTGCTGACAGCGTGGCCTTGGAATTCCAGCCTCCAGAACCTTGAGAAAATAAAGTTCCAATAAAAAAAAAAAAGAGCGCCAGGCTTGGTGGCACACCTTGTAATCCCAGTACTTTGGGAGGCGGTGACCAGAGGATCTGGGTTCGCAGCCAGCCTCAGCGCTCTCTCTCTCTGTCTCTGTCTCTGTCTCTCTCTCTCTCTCTCTCTCTCTGTCTCTGTCTCTCTCTCTGTCTCTCTGTCTCTCTCTCTCTCTCTGCCTCTCTCTCTCTCTCTCTCTCTACTTAGTGAGGCCCTCCGCAACTTCGTGAGACCTGGTTTCAAAATAAAGGATAAAAAATAGGGCGGGTGGTGTAGCGCGGAGGTAGAACGCCCCGGGGTTCAATCCCCCAGTACCACAAAAAAAAAAAAGAATGTCCCTGATAGAGTTAAAAAGGGGGATAGCTCACATTCTCTCAAGGAATCTAACTCCTTTCCATGAAGCGATGAGATCGGAGGATAGGTGCTGCTGCTGACACAAACCAAGCAAAAGGTGGTCTCTGACCTTCTGTAGAAACTTGTTTCTCACAGCTCTCAGCAGTAATAGTGACCACACACTTCTGAGGCACACACCTCAGAGGCACTAGGAAAGAAATACCAGTAACAAAGAAACTATTGGAAGTGGATGCTACATTCTTAACAGAGAAATTGCTTCTAATGTATATATATAACTATATATTATATATATTATATATATAGTTACATTCTTAACAGAGAAATGCCTTCTAAAGGATATGTGCATATATATGATAGCCTAAATACACACTATCAATAATGTGTTTAAGTAAAAGGAACAACCACTTATTGTGTTCTTATGTGCTTACTGTTTTATGTGAATTTACTTATTTAACTGTTAACTCTATAAGGTAGGATCTCCCATCATTTTACAGATGATAAAATTGAGGTTTAGAGCAGTTAAATAATTTGTCCAAGATCATAGAGCTGATAAATAATAGAGCCATGTCCTTCACTTCATTTTATTAAAATAATTATTTATTGAGTGAAAAAATATTTATTTAGTACTTTCTATATGCCAGGCACTGGAAGATACAGCAATTTTAAAAAGAGAGAAAAGAAAAAAAACTCTGTCCTCATAGATTAAACTTGTAGAGGAACAGAAAAAAATAAGAGAGGGAAAAAGTAAATTTAGTATATGATAAATTAAGTATCATGGTGAAGAACAAAGAGACAGGAGGTGGGGGGATGGGGTCGAAATGCTTGATTTGGTCAGGAAAGCTCCACCCAGAAGATGCCATTTCAGCACAGAGCTGAAGCAAACTGTGCCTGTCTGAGTCGCGGTGCTCCGGGCAGCCAGCGGGATGGCAGGTGCAAAGACCCAGACCCTAAGGCAGGGAGCGCAGGGGGTTACGGTGGGAGAGGGGAACGGGACTGGACAGGCTTCCACCACGCCTTTAGGGGTCTTTGAAACACGCGAGTGGAGAGTTATCCAGAAAGCGGTAGAAGGGGTCGGAGACTGCGGGACTGGAGTCACTAGGGGCTTCCCAAGCTGCCTTACATAACAGGGCCGCTGGCTGCGCGGCTGAGGACGCGTTGCAAGGGGCGAGGCGGAAACGCGAGCGGTTAAGAGGCTCCCTCGACGGCGTGGGCGCGAGGAGGGCGCGGGGCACCGCGGTGGCAGAAGTCATGGGAGTGGTCAGCTTCTGGAGGGACATGAGGGTCCCCTTCTCCAGTGGGAGTCCAGGTGTCGAGGGGTCAAGCACTGCGCCGAGGTTCTTGGCCCGAGCATCTCCTGAAATCCTAAAGTGATTGATCATCGCTGCAGACGGATGCGCCAAGCTTCACGCAAATTAATGTGAGGGTCTCTGAGACCTGTGAGTGGAGCTAGATAACAAGTAGACAGTGAATACACAAAACTGGAGGCAGTTTAGGGAAGTTCAGGCCGAAGATATTGGAAAAACCCGGGAGATGGTCAGGCCGCGGTGCTGGGGGCTGCGAGAGGGCGGAAGCAGCGGGGAGATGGGGAGCGGGGCCTGGGTGCGGGGACCCCGGGTCGGGGCGAGCCTGGCGGGAGGACCCCGCGTCTGGAGAGGGTGCGGTCCGCTCGCCCCGACCTCGGCCTCCACGGACCCCGCGGAGAGCAGCCTCGCTCCACGCGCGGCCTCCCCCGGCCCGGCTGCGAGGTCCACCACGTCGCGCCTCCCGGGTCGCGGGCTCGGGCTGCCGCGCCGCCCTCTCCCCGCCCGCCGAAACGCGTCCTGTCTTCTGTCACGTTTTTAAAAACTGCCATCCCTCCGATTCCTAAGGAGGAACGGAGCCCAAGGTCCCTGCCACCCGCGGAAGAGGGGGTCGGGTCCTTTTCTGCAGTTGTTGCGACAGAAACCGCCGGCTCCGCGGAGCCGGGAGAGACCGTGCGCCTGAGAACGCGCGTCGCCCCCAGTCGCCCCGGCTTCGGGCGACAGACACCCGAGGACAGGGCTGCGGAGATCGCAGGGGACTGCAGAATTCATGGAGCGGAATTCTCAGTACAGTCCAGCAACCCAGCGAGAACCCAGGTCTCAAACCTACACAGGAACTGACCTGACAGTCGTTGACTTTCTGGGAATCACCAATCTCTTCAAAATGGGGTGAAGCTATGGATTCTAGTCCAAAAGACTCATGACACTTTAGGATACCTGTCTGGAGTTCCAGGAACACCCCTCACCACCAACACACACACACACACACACACACACACACACACACACACACTTTCCTCTGTCACACCTGCAGCCCTGGATAACACTGGTGCCTGACTGAAAGCACGCATAAGCTTGTGATCTCTGCAGGGAAAACAAAACAAAACAAAAACAAAAACATCCAGTCAATTTTACAGGGCTTATTTGGGTGTCTTTTTTTTTTCTTTTTTTCCTCTCCATAACAAATGGACGACAGTTAATCAGGGGATCAAGTGAGTTTGCTGGATATGAAAGGACACAGACCTCCTGGGAAAGGAAAGATGCAATTAGAATGAAATCATTCCCTTGGGTTGTCCTGGCCTCTCCAAACCACCGACAAAAATGTAATTAGGGCACAAATGTTTTGGAAGGAAGTTAGCAAACGGGAAAGGTTTCCTTAGACGTAATGATGACAGTTCTGTAATTTTGTAATTCCATTAACCAAAAAAAATTCCTTGTTAAAAGCCTCAGAGAAGCAGCACACAGGCTGTTTAGGAGGGCCAGGACCGGGAGGAAGGGCAACAATGCTTTACCTGCTGCTCCAGGGACTGCAGCTCCCAGCATCTCACTGGCCTGCTGGTGGTGTTTTGTGTAACACTGGGGGATAACATATCTGCCTTATTTTATTCCACCAGATGGAGAAAATGCAACAATATTCAGGGGGGAAAAACATTTCCTGACTTTTTGTTCTTAACATAAAAAGTATTTTATGGCTATTTTTAAGCATATATTCTCCTCCTCTGGGGCACTTTTTAAAACCTTAAAGCCAGGAGTCTTTGAATTCTCACAATACTGTATTCCTATCTCTTTCTGCAACTAAGACTTGCTGGACTTGCTCCATTAGGGAAACTTGTGTTTTACAAGCTGTAGAGGATAACTGCAATGGCCAATCTGTGTTTTTTGGGGGGTAGGGAAATTTTAAACTTAAAACACAGTATTTATGGGCCATTGATTTTTTTTATTACCCATTTAACCATGTCTTTTCTTTGACGCTCATCCAGAAGGACTCTCATCATCCATGGCTAGATCAGAGAAACCAAAGGGAAAGGTCTTCATCATCTCTAATCTCCATCTCTCACCTCCCTCCAAAGCAGTTTACAATAAAAAGGACTCACTCCCACATCCTGACCCCTGCTCTTCTTTGATCTTCCCCATCATTTTCTTATTAAAAACAACTGCTCTGTTGCCACCACTACCAGTTTCAAGTTGTCTGAGTAACTATTTTCATCCTTAAATTTTTAATTTTGTAAATCAAGTCATATATTAGAGTTATTATGGTGGCAAATACAATATCCTCACTTGAAAAACAGGGGAAATCTGTAGAGAACAACCTATTAATTTTCCACCAACTAGAAAGCACTAAAATGCTACTTTCTGAATATGGGTCTCTGGTTTCCCAGCCTGGCTTCTTCCTGTCTCGGTCACACTACCTTCATGGTTTCCTGGGCTATTTCTTCCATTGAACTGTAATTAAAAGTGAGCAAACATTCAATTTTATTTCTATCAGCATAATAAAAAAATTGCAACCTGGAGATGTGGCTCAGTGGTAGAGGGCTTGCCTAACATGCACAAGATCCTGGGTTCAATCCCCAGCACAGAAAAAAAAAAAATACATTCTAGAACAAGTGACCAAACTCCAGCCACGATGCAATACACCACCAACTTCCAATGAAACAAAGTAATTTGGATAAGCCTTCAGATAGTTTTAGAATTTATTAACTCCTAAAAACAGACACATTGCATTAACTATGCAAATAAATAAGTCAAGTAACTTATCAAGTAAAAATGTAAAAACAGAGGTTAAAAAGATTATGCTTTAGATGTTATACAAAATGACTAATCAGAATTGGGATAAAAGGTATTAACACTAGCCAAAGCTGAAAAAAAGGAAAAAAATATACGAAGATTCTGTTGATTTTTATATAATACCTACTACCTGATACGAGTTTGTAGAGGGCATTCGCAGTTAGCTATATCCCTCCACTTTTTAAATCTCAGTGTCCCAGGGCCAGTGGTAGATTCCATTTGGAAATATCTTCTCCCAAGAAATAAGCTGTCAGCAGTTGGCCTTCTCAGGCTGGGTTAGGAGCTGCCGCAGTTCCCTCAGCAGTACTGCATGCTTCCATCATCAGAGCCAGGGGTGCACATCCTGCACTTATTAACACAATTGTGGGTCTTCCTTGCTGTGGTATAAATTCCAGGAGGGAAGAAAGGAACTACCTCTGTTTTGCTCAGCATTATCTTCTAATAGATACTTATTAAATATTTAATGAATTAATAAACAGACTTAATAGAATTGATAAGTGGGTTGCTTGTTTTTTATTTGTTTTTGGAACAAAGAAGCCAAGTGCAAGGAATAATATCCTCCACCTCTTTCATTCAATCTAGTGAGGAAGGCTCAAGAGTGAAGAGTGCGGAGTAGCACACACCAGCGTTTGAAATCCAGTTCAGATACTTACTAAGTACTTAACCTCACTGAACCTCATTTCCTTTTCTGTGAAATAGGTACAATAAAAGCCCTCTGTGGGGTTGTTTTAGGAATTAATAAGCATGTACACCATCTGACACACGTAGATACTCTATAAATGGACATTTTTACCATTCACTCACAGAGAGAGGGCCTGCTGTGGGTACTGGGGATACAATGATGAATAAATCACAACCCTTTCTCAAGACCTAAGTCTTTTAGGACATATGGCAAATACAGAATCAGAGAAAATCACAAGGAGTTACAAAGCAGCAACTCAGCTATAAAGAGGGGTACAATTGAAACAAAGGCAGCAGGTGATTAAAGACACAAGATTTGAACAGAATGGCTTGTGAGGGAGAGTGTGACCACAAATAGCTGATTCCCCACTTGATACAAAGCAAGCCCAGACATTACAATGGCTAGTGAGAGCCTGTCCAAGGGCACACTCATACCTTGTTTTCTCTTTGCCCTCATCTCCTACAATCAGTTGAGTATCCTTTATCTGAAAAGTTTAGGAACAGAAATGTTTTTGGATTTTTGGGTCACATTTGCATATACATAATGAAATATTTTGGGGATAGGACCAAAGTCTAAAGACAAAATTCATTTATATCTCATATACACTTTATACATACAGCCTGAGGGTAATTATATATGATATTTTTAGTGTAGCTCCATTTTTTTTTTTTTTTTTTTTTGCTGATTTAAGTCAGGGGCATTCTACCTCCAAGCTACACCCCCACCCCCAGCCCTATATTTTATTCTTTATTTTGAAACAGGGTCTCACTAAGTTACGGAGGGCCTAAGTAGCTGAGGCTGGCTGCGAAATTGAATCCTCCGGTCTCAGCTTCCCAAGTACTGGGATTACAAGCGTGCACCACTACACCTGGCCCAAGTTTTGGATTTTGAGATATTTCAGATTTTGGATTTTTGAATTACGGATGCTTGAACTCTTTCTCCCTCTTTCCTCTCCTCTCCTTAATGTGGTAAGTGCACTCCTGTCTCAGGGCTCTGCACTAGCAGTTCCTGGCTTACATGTTTGTCCTCTGTTTATCCTCATAGATCACTGTCTCACCTCCTCTCGTGTCTTTGCTCAAATGTCACCTTTTCAATAAAGTCAATCCCGACTGCGCCATCTAAAATTATCCTCCTCATATCCCGTGCTTACTTATTATGTCTATTGTTTACTGACACCCCCTCCCTAATAGAAGCTCCACTTGGGCAGAGATCTTAGTTTTGCTCCCTGAGGTATTTCTAGAGCTGAGAACAGTGTCTGGCACACCATAGTGCAGAATGAATGAATGAATGAATGAATGAATGAAGTATGGCTGGAATGTCAAGTCAGGGCAGGAAGTAGAGAGAGGTGAACCTGAAGAGAGCTACATAGGCTTTGAATACTGTGGTGAAGAGCTTAGATTTTTATCTGGTGAGTAATGAGAAGCCTTTAAAGGTGAATGGCATGTTCAGATCTACTTTATAGATAAATCACTCAAGGAAAGGATTTGACAGGGATGATAACAGCAGAGCTGTGGAACAAGACAAGGAAGACCCTGACAAGAGCAGTAGGAATAAGGTGGGAAAGTACATATCTGAGTCAAAATTGGTTTAAAAACCAAGCAAAGTCAGGCGTGGTGGCACATGCCTATAATCCCAGTACTTGGAAGGCTGAGACAGAAGGATCG
Source organism: Glis glis (assembly GCA_004027185.1). Lineage (NCBI taxonomy): Eukaryota > Metazoa > Chordata > Mammalia > Rodentia > Gliridae > Glis > Glis glis. The sequence goes on from PVJS01000297.1 coordinate 13,302, forward strand.
CAGTTTGGAGGACAGCCTCAGCAAATAGTAAGACTCTTCAATCTAGTGAGACCTGTTTCAAAAATAATAATAAAAAATAGGGCTGTAGGTGTAGCTCAGAGCTAGAATGCCCCTGGGTTTAATCCCCAGTACCACACACACAAAAAAAATAAAAATAAAAAATAAAATCAAGTGAAAGCCTGTAATCTCAGCTACTCAGGAGGCTGAGGCAGGAGGATCTCAAGTTGGAGGCCAGCCTGGGCAACTCAGCAAGACCTTGTCTCAAAACAAAATAAAAAGGGCTTGGATGTAGCTCAGTGGTAGAGCACTTGACTTCTAGGTACAAGGCCCTGGGTTCAAGCCCAGTACCACATACACACAAACATTCTAAAAGGACTAGAGATATAGCTCAGGGGAAAACACCTCCAGGTTCAATTCCCATTAAGGGAGAGGGGGATGGGGAATGGGGGGAGGAGCATGGAGTTACTAGGCAGGTCTTCATAACTGGCAAAGTGGAGGGAGAGAGAAAGACTCAAGGATGACTCCCAGGTTTGCAGTATCAATGTCTAGGAGGTTGAACTAAAGTGAGATCTAGAATGGGTAGGGAGAGAAGGGCGGGGGAAATGATGAATTAACTTGTATATCCAAGTGGTTCCAGTGTCATTTGTGGAAGAGAGGATTTGAAACTCAGAAGAGAAGTTTAGAACTGAGATAATACCCTTCTTTCTTTCTTTTTCTTTCTTTATCTATTTTGTGGTACTGGGGATTGAACCCTGGGCATTTCTACCTCTGAGCTGAGCTACACCCCCAGTCTTATTTTATTTTTTATTTTGAAACAGGGTCTCCCTAAATTGCTGAGCTGGCCTTGAACCTGCAATCCCAAGTACTGGGATTACAGGCGTGTGCCACAGCGCCTGGTTGAAATATTCTTTCTACCAAGCACTAATTATACTAATTTGGAAGGGAAAACAACTTTCATTTCAAACATCCAAATTTGCTTCCAAAACACAGCTATGTTTTTAATTAAGACTTTTATGTATCTGTTGTATATGATTTTTCCCAGATAGTAGAAAGAATGCAATTTTTAAAATAGTTTTTATTCTAGACTTCATTTTATGGTAGATTTTCAGCTAACTGCCCAGAGAAAATAATAATCCCTTCCCCCCAAGTGTTACCATGTTTGGTTGTGAAATAACTAGTGGTATAAGACCATACCCTTTCATTTTGTAAAAGTATATGGGAGAAGTTAAAGAAATTCAAAGACAATATTATATATTCAAAACAAATTTGAGGAAATACTTTCAAAATGACATGTAATTAGTTAGTGGAAGTTACTATCACAGCATACGATCGAACCAATTGCTTTATGAGCTTTCCTTTATCCCTAATCAAACCTCTCTATAAAAATAAAGCATAGAAGGGACAATACTATACTGTTACTTAAAACTACAAGTAGGAGGAAGTTTAACATATAATTTCAACAATAATAATTTATTGAGTATTTACTTTATGCCAGGCATGTACTAGGCAACTGTATACACTTTACTTGGTTTCCACTTACTCTTCAAAGTACACTAAGAAAATGAACAATGAAAACAATAACAAAAAAAGAAAAACAGCTAGAAGTTCCAGTTGAGCAATTTGCTAAAGGTCATTTTGCTAAGTGGTGGAGATAACCTCTTTAAAAGAGGAATACATATATTTTATATATTTTTTTATATATTCTCTATATATTTATATTTATATAAATTAAAATATTTTGTAATAAATTTTTAAAGAATATATACATGTGTGTATATATACATATATATACATATACATATACATATACATATACATATATATATTTCCTTTCCAAAATCCAATCATTTGCTGCAAACTTGCCCTACCCTGTAACAGAGAGCACCATAAGGTCACTTATGCAAAGGTTCACAGGTTGCTACTATGCCCCAGAATTTCTGCAGATCAGACACACTGAAAAATACATAAAAGGTAAAGTAACTTTGTTATGTAAATGGAAAAAATAAATGGGTTAAGCCCAGGTTAGTGATCTGGAATATTTTCTAACTAGAAGTTAAATTATTTGGGAATATGGAAGAATGTTTTAGACAGTAACTAGCTGCAATAATAGAATGTAAGTCAACAATAGGTAAGCGTTCAGGCACACATTTTGGACAGTTGGCTGGGTCTGGGATGCATCACCTCACCAGCACATAGCCCACTCCTGGCACTTTTGAGGAACTAATTCCAGTTCGATCACCCAGGCCCTAGCTGTAGGATGGAAGCCCATTGTCCATTCGTTTTTCAAACAAGCGCTGTTTCTCAGGCTGGTTAACAACACCCTTAGACAGCCCTAGTGGCTCTTAACTTCTGCTAATCTAACAAACTACCCAGAGGTCTTTCCACCTTCAAGACAGTGACTCAATCAGCGCTCCACTCTGGGCGGCGACCCTGGAGGCCCGCGTGACTTCGTAGGCCACTTTGGGGACCCGCAAGCTCAGTTTTACCCTTGAAACACCCGTTTCCCGGTCTTCCCAGAGAGGGGGACCCAATCAGCTCCCCGCCAGAAACCAGAGGAACTCTCCTTTAAAATGCTCCCCTCTGTACCAGTAACCTCAAAATCGTTATCGCTCAGGTGTGAACCCCCAAACCCCGGAGCAGAAAGTGAAAGCCAGCGCGAGAGCCGGGCGGGGCGTGCGGGCGGGGCGGGGCCGAGGACGGCGACGGGTCACGTGACGCGCGGCGCCCAATCCCCGAGGCCCCGCGCCGCGCCCCCACCCGGCCCGGGAAGCGCCGCTTCTCAATGAAAGCTGTCTCGGCGGCTGGTACCGCCTAAGCGCCCTGCGTGGGGGGCTGTGCCTTTCCCTGCGCTCCTGGTCCCCCGCACCTACGCTTTGGGAGTCGGAAATCCCTAATCCGGGGGTTTCCGGGCACTGTGCACAATCACTTTCCTCAGCTGTTTACCTACTTAGGCGGGAAAGAGCTTTTCTTGTTAGATGTGGGTCTCCGGGTGGCCCTAGGAGGAATGGGCCTCGCGGGCTTTGGTTGGTGTGCTGGGGAGGGAGCTAGGCCTGTACGCCTCCGTCCTTCAACGCAGAAGTGAGAGTGATGGTTGGAGGGGTCGAAGCCTTGGGCCCCTAAGACTCCACCGGAGGAGTCCACTTGTCGCTACTTTTCCCAGCTAGGCAGAGGGGCCTGCGAGTGGAGCTGAGCTCCCCCAAACAGGGCAGATAGATAGATGCAGACGTCAGCCCTTCTTTAACAACATGTCACAATGACTCTGAGTCTTTTTTTCTACTGGAGTCTTTATGCTTAATTCAGTGTCCTAACTTAAAAGAACGGAAGTCCTAACTTCAGGTTAGGCTTGGCCCTTTCAAAGACTTCTGAGGCTTAACCATGACATCTCGGCGTTGGGCCCCAATATCCGCCTTGAAATAAAAGCTACTTTTCCTAAACTAACAATAGAACTGGTTTAAGCCACCTCTGGATAGGCGACCCCCACCCGGGAGCCCTCCTCACACCCCAACCTGCCCCTAGCTATGTTTGTGTAATCAGAGACCCATTGTAGCTGCTTGCACGTTCCTCCCAAGAAAGCTTAGTTTGCATCCATTGAAGTTGCTTGTTTTCTAAGTTTATCGAGGCGCAGAGAAGGTACCTCTTGGAGGACCGCTGGCTGTCCTGCTCCACGTCTTCAGGAGCGGGCTGAGCTGCGCAGGTGTGCCGCTGTGACTGCGATGAGAAGCGGGACTTTGGAAGGTCTTTAAAATGTTATTTGCTATTTTAGGAAATTGATTTTCAAAGAATCAGGAATACGGGGTGGGGGATATTCGGGCTAGGATTTCAGTAAGAAGAATAACGCCCAGAGTTGGGGATAGTGAATGAGTGAGTGGCGGTGATCTGGGGCTCTGCTATTGCTTAACCGGAAAGCACTGGCGATGTGAGATATCCCTCCTCTGGCATTAATTATTCAGTATTTCAAAACAGGATAGAAAGGGACATTAGGGGACATTAGGGGACATTAGGGGTTGATCATTACGATTTGTTCGAAGAATAGAATTCCTTGTCACCAACTGGTAAGGGTAAATGAAACGCAGAGTCAGTTACGCCTTATTTTGGCATGTAAATTTTATATCTTTTTCCGAATTTGTGAAATGTGAAGGCGAGCAAGAATGTCTATAAGTAAACCAGGGCAGAAACATTTACTCCCCGTCAGTCACGTAAAAGCTGCGCCCAAAGTTTTGGAAGGCGCTGGGATGTGGCCGGGAAGGCGAAGAGCCCGGGCTGCTGTGGGGATGGGGCTCAGGGCTGTCCCGTTGGGGACTCCGTTAGGAGTAGCTTGTCTACCGGAGACACCGTGGGAGGCAAGGGGACGAGGTAAGAAGCTGGAGGGGGGTCGGGCTCGGGGCAGGCCCTCCCGCCAGGGTCGATGTCAAGGAAGCAAATTCCACAGTGAATTCTACTGAGCTTAGCGTAGACGGAACTCGCGTCTCTGGATTGGACTACGCTATCCTAAATTGCGTAATTTTAAAAAACCAGCAACCCTGCAGCGACTCTAGCGCTCCAAGACTAGCAAGGAGGTGTGACCGAGCCGAAGCACCTCTATTATGCACCTTTTTCTCTGAGCTCGAGCTCCTTTCTTTAAAGTCGGTCGTAAAAGTGGCGGGGGGGGGGTGAGAACTGCTCAAATGTGTTCCTTTGAGCTAGATGAGAAGAATGAGGGTTCCTGACTTCAGGTCGAGAGGACCGGCTTAGAGCGCATCATTTTGTCTCCAGTGCCGCCGGGCTCCGGGAGAAATCGGTTATACAAGACGAACTTCCAGAGAATCCGTGCGGGGGTTCTCCGGCCGTCCGAGCGGGGGTTCTCCGGCCGTCCGAGCTTTAGTCCTGCGGGTAACCTCTTACGTGCGGCTTGGTCTCGGAGCAGATTCCCCGGCGTGGATAGCTGCGTTTACAAACTGAAATACTTGGCCCGCGCGCGGGTCCGGCTGAGTGGGGACGGCGCACCGCGCTGCCACCCAGGGCGTCAGGACCGCGGTCGCACGGTCCGCCCCGATCGGGTGACAGCGGGCACTTCGCAGGAACCTTCGCAGATCTCTGAGCACCCCGGCTTGCTCAGGGTTTGGGGGTATTTTTAGCCTAGAGAGGAGGGTTCTGGGTGGAGAGGATTAGAGCACGCGCCTGCAGCGCACACCGCCTAACTTTTGGTAGCAGCCGCGACTTCCCTCTGCTGGGTTTTGAAAGCCAGAGAGATGAGTCAAACGCAAAACCTGCCGAGTGACAGTGTGAGCTTCTGGACCAGCCTCATCCATACCACCCCCCACCCCACCCCACCCCCTTCTTTTAGGTCCTCGGTTCGTGGGAAGTGTGCTTGGGCTCTGGGCACGTGCCATCCCTGGCACCTACCTGGCAGTGTCGCGTTCGCCTTGGGGGTCAATGAACCACCGACTGCCTCTCTTTCACGAACCAGGCTGGGCACAGGAACTCGGCCGTCTTGGGAGTCCAGGAGACGGTTTCCGTTGTATTTTACTTTTATTCCTTTCTCTTTTTCTTTTTTTAACGGAGCCTTGTAGGAAAATACTTTTTAAAGTGACAACTATTTCAGTTTATAGAGAAACAGATAACAAATTTTTAAAACGAGAGGAGGGTCCGAAAGGAACAGGTCTGAATTGGAGATGTTTTACTTAGCAGTCATCGCTGAAGTAAAACAGCGGAGGACAGAATACGTTTCTGAAGACAGTTGGTTAAATAAAACCTTCAGCTGTAACATAACAGAAAACACACAGTAAGTGAGAAAAATAATAAAATGTACATACAGTAGATGCATGATACAGATGACTGAGAAGCTCTGCTCCCACTGAAAGTCTCTTTCTCCCAGGGAAAATATTTGTGGAGGAAAATTATATGGTTATTTTCACAGCGTTACATCTCCCTTTGAATTACTTTTTTTTTACTTTTTTTTTCATCAGTCAACTGGGCTTGGTTCTTTAAGAGGAACAATGTAGTTTCTAACAGATGTTGTCAGCCACAAACTCTGATCCAAAATAATAAGTGTAATTAATTTGGGGGGACATCTTTAGTGTATAAGGCCTGAAATTAAAATATGATGTTTTTAAACACTGTGGTACAAAAGCACAAGGAAACATTTGTTCCAGAGTTTTGTAGTGCCACCATTTCCTTGCTCTGTGTTGGAAAAGCTTTCAGTTGAATATGGCCCTTCTCTCTTCACTCCAATACCTCCTGTTTCTTCAAACCTGATTTCTTTCTGATCTTAAGAAATTCCGGTTTTAAAATATTTCCTGATTTTAAAAAGTCCGCAAGACCTGGTGAAATCCTTAAAATATAACATGGACCTGATCAGGGGACATAACTTGAGAGTTATAAAGAATATACTTCAGCTATTTCTAAGACCCTGTATTAGCATGACAATCAGTTTCTCTATAGTCAGATGAATGTGATAATCACTGGTTCTGCTGGGTGCAGTAAATGTTAACTCAGAATTGGGCTTTTCTAAATTGAATGTAAATAACACAACATTAAGACAAAATACTGAATGGGATACCCTCATACATCCAGTTCTTAATTCTTACGGCAACATGTATTTTAAACTCTATGTTGTATGTTAAAGATTTGCCATTGTAAATTGTCTGTTCCTACACATGGAGAAGAGGTAACATGTTTTCTATAGCATTCAACTCCTCCCCTAGCAGAAATCCTTACTTATAGTCCTTATGTATGTTTGTATTTTACTGTATGGCATATTTTAAAATCTATTTTTTGAGCAAAGTTCAGCCTCTATGCAAGAATAAACAATCATCCTTTTATAGATTGTTATGCCCATTGTAAATATTTTTTCCTAAAGTAAATGCCTAGAAAATATTACAAAGTGAGGTCTGTATCTTCTTGGGAGTCTGAGATTTCCATTTGAGTCTTCAGGCTCCTAAGTACTTTAAATTTTCTAGTGATAATATCTCTGAGGATAAGGCAGAGGGGGACTAGATCGTATATTTCTTATACAAATCAAATGTTGTTTCTGCCAAATAGACTGTCTCCTGGCTTGGAGTCACATCACCAAGATTTTGGTTTGCCACATGTAAGTAAACAAGAAAATAAATGCTGGCCTTACAAAAGCTCCTGCTTATTTTGGTACCCCCAGATTCCTTAACTCATCTGCCCTGCAACATTTACTTATAGGTTTCTGGAGTTCTGAGCAATAAAAAAAACCTCCTCAGTGGGCAATATTTTAAATGACATGTGTATTGAGCATATACTATAAAGGGCAGGGTAAAAAGTAGAAGACTAGAAACTTAGCATTCACAAACAAAATGACCTCACCCATAAATTTGCAAGGCACTGGAATGGGTCATGTTACTTTTCCTGAAAATTCTTTTAATAGCAGTACTTTTCATTTTGTACTAAGAAGTTTATCCTAGCTGTGCAAGTCGTTTCTGAGCTTCTTCATGTATCATGGGAAGCATGAAAGTCTAGGCCTGGATTGTAATGTTTAAAAAATCATCTCTCTCTCAGTTTGTTCTCTCTTTCTAATAAGACATTTTAAGACCTTTGCTTAATCCATAGAACAGTTTTTCTTCTAAATAAAATCATTTGCTCATTCTTTAATGACAGTTCTCTATTATTTATACTTGATTGGAATCAACCAATCTTATCTCCTTAACTGGTTGGAGATGACAAGGCTAAGGCTCCCTGGGTTTTGCTATCAATGCATTTCTAAACATTTTTAAGAAGGAAGGAAATTAAACAATTATTGGAGGCATTATACATTAGTAGAAATTATGGGGGGTACTCTGGGCTTTGTCATGGGTATTTGGGTAAGAGCTTTCAAAGTATATATTAAAAAAAGGAACCTATATCTTCTATTTAAGTAGTATTTTATTGTTAAATTTTAATATGTGGGTTTCTTGCCCTTCAAAAATATACCTTAATTTTGGACTGGGGGTGTAGCTCAATGGTAGGGTGCTTGCCAAGTTATGTACAAGGCCCTGAGTTTAATCTCCAGTACCACAAAAAGAGGAAACACACACACACACACACACACACACACGCATGCACACACACACCTCAATTTGAAGGCAATTTTCCTCTCGAGATTTTAGCCACATTAGCTCCTAACTTTTAAAGAGTTCTATAAACAGAGTTGCTTGTGTAAGCAGTGGAAGGCTTTGTACACCAAGCAGAATGTCTTTCAACAGTTGCCTGAGTGAAATATGTGTGGGGTTTTCCCTAATGAAAATTTAAATATGGTTCTATGAATTCTAATACAATCTGTGGATAATATATGAACAAAAGCATGTGTGTTAAACATTACCATTGCAGAAGAAAAATATTTTGCTTCTTTTGACTAGAATACTTTAAACTTTAGTAATGATGAGGATCATTGCTTGAAAGAAAAGACCACTACATGTCGTATTTATTCACATCTGACAACTGAAAGTCAATGCTTTGTAACTAATTCACATGGTAAAATGACATTGCATGCTCAAGCAGAATTAAAAAGCAAACTGGTTGTTAGAGAGTTTAGAAATACTCTATTAGAAAGCTGTGTGTTTTGTTGGTTTCTATTTTACATTAATATATGTAATAACAAAGTGGAAGGAGGTTGAATACATGAATTTTAAGTATCTTTATTACAAATTCAGCTTGCTTCTTGTGGCTTTCTAACAAGTTTGTTCTTACAGATTAACATTGCTGCCTCTCAGAACATTTCACACTTAAAATATCTGTGTATTGTATTCTGGGTCTATCAAACTGGAAGTTTGTGGCTAAATATTACCTCTTTTCCCCTCATTTTTTAGTTAAAAGGATACTTTTGGGGTTTTTTGTTTGTTTTTTGGTATTGGGGAGCCAACTCAGAGGCATTCTATCTCCGAGCTACATCCCCAACCCTATTTTATTTTTAAACGAGGTCTCACTAAGTTGCTGAGAGTCTTGCTAAGTTGCAGAGGCTGTCCTCAAACCTGCTATCCTTCTGTCTCAGCCTCCCAAGTACTGGGATTACAGATGTGTACCACTACACCCCACCAAAAGGATATTTTAAATATAAGAGACATACTGGGGGGGGGTGACTTGTTAGACATTCATTATTTGATAATATATTTTTTGTCCCTAACACAAATTACTCTAAAAATTACAACATTTTGGTTAAAAGGAAGTCTAGATTGTGAATAAATCTCTAGGTCAAATGGATACACTTGGTTTCCTTCTATACATTTGACAGTTAATTTTACTTTATTAAGGTTTTTACCTCTTCCAGGATTGCCAGTCTCAAATACTTTCTTTCTGTGTCAGACAGGGGAAGCCAGTAGTCCCCCTACTTTAAAATAAAATGACATTAATTCCCAATATTTCTAAATATTTTAATGCTTTTTCTCACATCTGTTCTTTTTCAGCCTTAAGACTCCCCCTAGTCAACTCTCAGGACCTCACACAGGCTAGACAAGCACTCTACACTGAGCTACCCCCCCCCCACCCCCGTGCAGGGGCTTGAACCCAGTGGTGCTCTATCCCTGAGCTATACCCCAGCTCTTTTTATTTTGAGACAGGATCTCACTAAGTTGCCCAAGTTGGCCTTGAATTTGTGATCCTCTTGCCTCAGTCCCCTAAGTCCTAGGATTATAGTCCATGCTCCAGAACCAAGCCCAGCTTCATTTATGTCATTTTTACAGTAGGATAAAATATGTGATCTTCCTTTACCAATATATTTCTACTATACCAAAAAATACAAAGAAAAACTACAACCACCTGTCTCCAATACCTTTACCTCTAAATGTACCCATTCTCAAGACACATCAAAGCTATCTTTGCCTCAAATTGTAATATATGTGTGTGTGTGTGTGTGTGTGTGTGTGTGCGTGTGCGTGTGTGTGTATTTTATGTTAAAGTCTCCTATACACTCTTTTCCATCCCTTCCTTCCTTAACAAAGTTATTTCCACACATGGTTTTTAGAACTTTTGTTATATTTATGTTTTCACAATATTTGTTGGGCTTATTAAAAAATGTGCAAATAGCATCAGACTATATATGTGTGTTCTTTGTGACTAAACATTATATTTTTCTGACATATATCCATGCTGATATATGTAGCTTTGGTGCATTCCATCATTGGTACTGTAGTATTCCACTAATGGACATGTCATCGTTCATCTATTTTGTAATGGTTGCTGTGTCAAATGAGGCTGCTGTGAACTTCTCATACGTGTCTTCTGCACGGGAATAATTTTATAATGTTTTTCCAGTTTTGTAAAAAGTTTATATACTCACCCTAATATAAACTCTTTAGGGTACCACACAGAAATGGAATTGTCAGATTATAGAGTATATGCATATTTGCAACTTTGAAAATATCACCAAATCAGTTTTCAAAGTGGTTGTACCAGTTTACAGTGCTGCAGCACTATGTGCATTCCTGTTACAAATATATTGTCACCAACACTTGATAAGGTGACTTTCAAATATTTTCCCACTTCAGGTGGTTATGAAATGGGCATAAATTGTTTTTTTTTAAGTTACTTTTTCCAGATTACTAATGAAATTGAGTCTCTTTTTTTGGTTTGTTGGACATCTGGACTTTTTTTTCTGCTGTAAATTGCTTGTTCTTGTCTTTTGTTTGCCTTGTATGTTGGAAGGTTTGTTTTTATTGCTGATTTATTATTCTGTGACTATCCTGGATTCTAATTACTTATTGACATGTTTTCTATATAAAAATTTTTTCCTAATCTGTGGCTTAGCTTTGCATTGTTTGTAATGTCTTTTAAAAATGCAGACTTTCAGCTGGATGTGTTGGCGCATGCCTATAATACCAGTGCTTGGGAGGCTGAGACAGGAGAATTGCAGGTTCAAGGCCAGCATCAGCAATTTAGAGAGGCTCTCAGCACCTTAGTGAGATCCTGTTTCAAAATAAAAACTTTTTAAAAAGGGCTGGGAGTATAGCTCAGAGGTAGAAGTCTCTGGGTTCAATCCTCAGTACCACCAAAATTTTTAAAAAAAGAAAAAATACAGACTTTTAAAAATAATGTACCAATAAAAAAAACTTTTTTTAAAATGTAGTCATTTTAGTTTAATATGGTGAAACAATTAATGTATTCTTTCAGTTTGTGCTTTTATCTCTTGTTTAAGTTCTTCCTCATCCCAAAGTCATAGATATATTGACCCATATTTTCTTCTAAAAATTGCATAAAATTTTGTTTTGTCTTTATCTAAAATGTATTTTTATGTTTATCATGAGATAGAAAGCTATTTTTCCTCCAAATGGATATCTAATTATTCATGTACCATTTATTAAATAGCCCATCTTTTTATTTCACATTTAAAATGTCTCCTTAGCCAGGTGCGGTGGCACATGCTTATAATCCCAGTACTTGGGAGGCTGAAGCAGAAGGATCACAGGTTCATAGCCAGCCTCAGCAACTTAGTGAGGCCCTCCACAACTTAGACCCTGTTTCAAACTAAAAAATAAAATAGGGCTGGGGATGTAGCTCAGAGGTAGAATGCCCCTGAGTTCAATCCTCAGTATCACAAAAAAGTAAACAGTAAAATAAAATGCCATCTCCATTATTTATCAGTTTAATATATATTTGTATATGTCGCTATTCTTTTCATTGGTTTGTCTATCCTTATTTCACCACATTGGAGTAAATTCCTTTATGTCTTCACATTTGATAGAGTGAGTTCCCCAACTGTGTTCTTCAAAACTGTCATTGTCATTATTATCATTATTATTGCTATTATTTGTGGTGTTTGGGATCTAACTCTGGGGCCTAGGCCAGGCAAGCACTCTATCAATAAGCTCCACCCCCCGTTCTTCTTGATTTTTCTTGGTCTTTGGCTTTTCCATATGGATTTTAGGGTGAGTATATAAACTTTTTACAAAACAAGGAAAACATTATAAAATTACTTTTTTGACTGCTATTGTCCACAAATAACTCTCCATAGGACTTCAAGCTAGATATATTCATTTAATATTTTCTCTATTTAATTTTTGGATCTTCATCAAAACACATTATGTAGTTGATACTAAAGTAACACATAATTCTGAGGTTAAGTTTGGCTGTCCTGGATTTTGGTGCATGAACAAAATCAAAAAAGTTAATTTGCTTTAAAAAAAATAAAGTTAGTTTAAGCTAAAGAGTGTTGGGTTGCAAAAACTGAGGTTTTGTTTTCCTAAGTAGCATTTGAATTGAGATGTGGAGGTAAGGCCAGGTAATCGCCTTCTTTTCTCCTTTTGTCAATTAAGCAGAGATAGAACAATGGGTGTTATTTGAGAACTGCCCTTCTAACCTTTGCCTCTTAAAATGCCTTCAGGTCATCCCAAGGTTCTTAGCGGTGTTTTAATTTTTTAATTTAATGTTTAACTTCTGAGAGAATTGCTTAGAAACATTTTACCTTGCTGATGTTGCAGGGAAATGGCTGGATAATGGTGACTATTGATGACCATGATAAGGTACTTCATAATATGGCTATTTTTGTCAAGTGATTAAAAATGGGATTGTCTTAGTTTTATGTAATTGGAACTTTATTTTGAATTCTTTCATCCTTAAGGCATATATTATTAGACATAAATTTTAATGTAAAAAGGTAGATGTCTAGGGATTTGATTTTTTAAAAATGTATCTTGGCTTATACAAATTTATCAAACACTGTGCATGGTCATCAAATGTGAAAATTACATCACAGTTGTTTCAATAAATATTTTGTGAATTTTTTTTCTTGTTGCCTTTGTGTACTGGAAGAAGAAATGATATTTAAAGCATTCAATTCATCCTACACTTTTTTTTTGCAACAGGGTTTCACTAAGTTAATAAGAATCTCACTACTTGTTGAAGCTGTCCTCGAACCTGAGATACCTGCTTTCTCAGCCTCCTAACAATTCATTCTATACTTATCAAGCTTTGGTCTTAGTTCTTTCTGTGTATTCATAGAGAAAATGCAATCACTAGTTCATGGTTTTATGTCCTGATATTTCTCAGTTTCTCATCCTTTTCTGTTCTGAACTTTCCTTGGCTAATCTTCAGCTATCTGTAGCTAAGAGAAAAGGAATCAAATTGGCCATTCTTCGTAGCATTTAACAGTATTTTATATTATTTCAAATATTAGTTTATGTTTGTTTTTTGTCCCTTCTCTTTTTATGTTAGTTGGCGTATTCCAAGTTAGTAAACACCAAGATATCCTAGTCAGAGAAATCATTTGCAGATGTACATAGGCACATAGAGTTGGAAATTAGGATAGTTGCTCATATATTCCTTCACTCACCATGTTACTTACATACATACATTTTATGAATAAAGTGACCATATAATTTATTATCCAAAGCAGGACAGTGTTGAGGGTGAAAGGGAGCAAGCATTGGGAACAATTAATACCAAAACAATGAACACAAAGCAAGATCTTCCCTGGCAAGCAATCGGGCACTACCTTCTGTGTGTAAAGCATCCTACAGGCAAGAGGCTTTTAAATAATTAGTTAACTCTCTCAGGATGGGAAAGGAAGGGAAAGAGTTGATTAGAAGGAAGGGGAGGCTTCCGTGTAGGCACAGCACCTATTAATATAACACAAACACCCAGAGACTGCAGGTTTATTGGGTGCTAAGTGTGCCCTGCTGCAGTCTGCTAGTTTCATTTCATTCCCATACCCTCTCTTGGTCCTTCTTTTGTAGAAACTGTGCCTCTACCTTGCTTCCCTGTTAGCCTTAGATGTTTTTAAAAATTATCTTTAGTTTCTGCATTTCTCTTCTTTTGAGCTGGTAGCATACATCTGGTCATAGTCTTTGTTACCATTTTTCTTATTTTATAGTTAGGTTAGTTGGATTTCTCTAGGCAAAATTGATTCACTATTTCTTTTGACCTGTTGGGAAGGCCTCTTACTAGCATGTGTGTTTATTCCTGTCTGAAGACTCAAGTTATAGGTTTGGTAGGTGGTTTATTTGGATTATAAAGAAGCTGAAAGGATCACAGACTTTCACCTCAGGCCTGGAGCTGGCTAATTTGGGGACATGAGTGCACACAATTCTCAAAGCAGAGCAGCTTTGTGTGCCTGTATTTTTGCTCTGTAGGTTTAATTGGCTTGTGTTTTTCTCCAAAGAGAGAGTTGTGAGTCAGTGAAGAGGTGACAGATGAAGGAAGGGATTGCCTTTCCTCATGCAGGAGTATGGACTGGTTAGCAAAGAGTCATTTTGTTTTTGTGGGAATGCCCCCCCCTTTCTGAAATCTATACCTGAGAGTACAAAATATGGGAGTGTGTGTTTGCTGATAGTCAGATCAAAGGTTCCCAGTGGGGCTAAACTACCTGAAAAGGGAAAGGGCCCCCATGGCTCTCCACAGCCTGACCTCTCCACTCTCTCATTGTAACTGAGCTTTTGGTAGGCAACCAGATAGAAAGCTGCTGCCTGTGACCCTCTCAGCTTCTCAGATGGAATGTGTGTGACTGTGTATAGAGATGGTAAATTTGAGCTATTGGAGATAGAAAAAAAAAAAGGCAGTAACACATAGGTTAACAGAGATATTGAAACCAATTGTTAATCTTTCATCAGAGCCCCTTGATTTAGAATCCTTTTGTTTGGCAATAATGAATGTAACTGTTGACTCATATTGTTTAAAAGACTGATATTTGTGGCATCAAAGATAAGCATACCCTGAGTAACTTCTTGAGGCTTTGCAAATATTTACAGGCGGAAAGAATATAGTTGGACAAAAGGGCCAAGTGATTTTGTAGTGGCTTATTTTCTGGTTTTCCTGTAGTTCAGAAGATAACTTATCTAAAAAAAAAGAGAAGGTTTTGTTTGTGGGGGTGTAATAGATTATTCTAAATCTTATTCCTTTCCTTTAAGAGTTACTATTATTGCTTGTTTTTAAGTTTTTAGAGACAAAATCTAGATGAATTTTTTTTGAGGGGGGATGCTGATGGTGGTAATAGTATGACACATGATGTTGTTATAAACATGTTAAAGCATTTTAATATGTTAGGATCATCAAAAGTTACATCCACCTCCATTTTACACATTTAGGCATTGTGGTTAAAAATATTGTCCACATAAAAACTACCTTTTCTTAGAATTGATGGTTAGTTTAAAATATGTCCTTGTAAACTTACCAAGACAACTGTTAAAAAGAATGATATATTTGTGAAAAGGGGGACAACTTTCCCCAAAGTAAGTATTTTTATGAAAATGAGAAACTGCTGTTTCTTCACCTGGTACCTGGTTCTAACAATATAAGTTTGCAACAGGACTGATACCTTCAATTCTCCAGTGCCTTTGTACAGTTAAGTGCTTGCTGGAATCTTCTTAAGGCTGAAAGAATGACACATTCAAGAAGTCTTTGACAGTGTTTAAACACCTCTTATCAAAACTTAATTTCCATGAATGATTGATTTTGGCACTTGATGGAAGGCTGAAGAATGTTAAATTACCTCATTTTCATGTGTTAATGAAGCCGAAAGTGACTTAAGGGGATTTCTTTACACTGTGGCAGCCTGTTTGTATATGCACATGACTTCTTAGGTTTCCCTCCCAGGGTTTGTCTCTACTTAATAGTTGTCTTATTGAGTAACTGTGGCTAATCTGTCTGCTTGGCCACAGGCCTTGGCCTTCCTCTGTAGAGTGGACTGTAATTAGTGAAGCTGTCAAACCAGTTGTTTAATTTCAAGAGAATCAGTTCTGTACAAATCTTCCAATCACTTACAAAGTCAATAAAGTTTGGATTTCCTGTTCATTCACAGGCACTCTTTGGGCACTAAATTTTTGAGAAAAATCAATACGGGAAATATTTTAAACTGGAAAAAAGCTACTTTTAATTCCAAACTTTTGTGTTTGAAAGCTGGACTGATTTAGTTTTTCACACACTGCACCAGAATTTTCATTAAATTATGTAGTCTGCACTTGGCTGGAAATACAAGTATAAAACTGAAGAATTTCCTGCCCCAGTTTTTAAGTGGTGGGAAGAAGTCAAAGGAGGGAGATAAAAAGTTGTACTATAGGAAAACAACTAAGATTCTCCTCACTAGAATTAGATGTCCTTTGTGGATTTAAATCTTCATGATTATGCTACATGATCTTATGTAGTGTTAGCGTTATAGAAACTGGAAGCCTTTAGATTTAGATAATGTTATAATTCAGTGGATTCCAGAAACATTGTGTCTCTTGCATTTGAAGCCTTCTGAGGCTGGAGGTAAGTCACCGACTGGTTTTGTGACCCCAGATGAGCCACTTCTAGCGTCTTAAGTTCAAAACAACAACAGTCGTCAACCAAACTGCTCATTACTTCCCCCCTCTTCCACTTCCTTCTAATGAAGGTGGCCGACCCCTCGACCCCTCGAGCATGGAAAGTGCTGTATTCCCAGAGAGCAGATCTTTGTTTGGATTGAGGCAAACCTGCAGAGAGTAAACACTTAATGGGCTGCTCTAGCAGATCAGCCAAGACTGATGGGTGTCTCCTCTTTCCTCCTATTGCATGCACAGTAGGGAATGACTCCTCTAGACAACACCTAAATAGGTGGTTAGTGACTTCTGGCAAAATCTTTACTTTTGCAGGAAGGGGAAAGCAGGTAAAAAGCAGCTCCACTTCCTCCAAGGACCCCTCCCTAATGACCTTGCAATTAAGAGAAGTTAGTAAACTTGCCTTGTGGAGGGAACCTGAAACTCAAGATTCTTTTAAAACATCATTTAACTTCAGATACCATTTTATAATCTCCATTTGTACCTAGAAGATACCTTCCCTTTCCCTCCACCATCTCTCCCTGCCAAAAATAAATAATTTTTTAAAAAAGGGAAGGAAATAATACCATTGCCAAATATCACCAAAGTATCCTCAGCATTTGAATGACACACAAACTGGAAAAATGACTCCCTTCTTTCTAGTTTTTGGAGGTGAAAGCTGTGTCCTGGTCCTGGCCATTCCCCGCTCTTCATTGCTGTTGGCCAGCCAGGCGTGGTGGTGCACACCTGTAATCCCAGTACCTGGGAGTCTGAGACAGGAGGATCGCAGGTTCAACACCAGCCTCAGCAACTTAGTGAGACCCTGTTTCAAAATAAAAAGGACTGAAGGTGTAGCCCACAGGTAGAATGCCCCAGGTTTAAATCCCTGGTACAATAAGAAGGAGAAAGAGAAGAAGGAGGAGAAGGAGAAGAAAGCCGGCCCCTTCCTGCTCAGAGAGTGGGAAAGAGTAGTAAACTAGAAGGAGGAATCCTCCTCTTGGCTTCTCTACATAGACGACAGAGCAGAGTCCTTGGGGTCCCACACAGCACACTTAAAACATCTAAGATTTCCTCTGACTCTGGTGCTGAGTGACAGCTTATGCCATTTTAGGTAATTTGGAGGGTGTACCACCAGATGAGAACACTCTGCACTCAAGTCACTGCTTATTATTTGCCATGTCCCCGGTGTGTTCCACTGACGCTTAGTCACAGTGAGATCTGACCTGACTTCGCCTACTTCTGAGTGATTTCTCTCTCCTTTGTCAGTTAGCTTCCTTGCCTTTCTGCATGCTTTTTAGGAGTCGGTGAATCAAAACTTATTTGGGACAAAGGCAATGATCATGTTTGTTACAATGCTATTTGAGCCTACCATTCATATAAAATCATCTACTAATTGCATCTTCCAAACGTGCAACTAAGCATGGGGGAGGGGTTGACAATGAAGAAGTGATATTTAGAGGTAATGTTCTTGGTACTTTTAATCTTTTTAAAATCTTAAGACTTTAAAACAAAATAGGTAATATATGTTTCCCACACTATCTGGACTTTGCCCTCCTCTATTCTTGTTTTTTTGTTAGTTTGTTTTTGTTTGGGTACTGGGGATTGAACCCAAGGGCATTCTACCTCTGAGTTACACCCCCAGCCCTTTTTATTTTGATATAGGATCTCACTTGCAAGGGTCTCACTAAGTTGCTGAGGCTGGCCTAGAACCTGCGATCCTCCTGTCTCAGCCTCCCAAGTACTGAGATTACAGGTATGCACCATCAGGCCTGGCTCCTTCTGTTTTTAAGGCCTTTCTCCTATTGTCACTCCTCACCTGAGGGTAAGCAATGGCTGTTGCTGCCTGCCAGCCATCCTTTCCGCATTGCAGTAATCTTTATGTTTTCCTAAACTCAACTCCTAATCACTCTGCTGCTCCAGGCTGTTGAGGGCCAGGTCCTTCTCCACAATGGTGCCAGTTTAAGTTTCCCAACCATTAGACAGGATATCCTATGGGGCTGGGAGGGGATAAAGCCCACCTCGTCCCCATCGCACCCCTTGTATTCACTCAGTGTTTCTTCAGAGAAAAACGTACCATTCTGATTAAATCTCTTTTAATCTCCAGATGCTCCGAGGGCTTTACGTTACGTACAAGCTGAACTTCACCTTAATTCCACATTCTTTTCAAAGCCTTTTAGGAAATGGCCCTAATGTTTCTCACAACTCACACTCATGGAAATTCTCTCCCTGTGCAGAGCTGGAGGACCCCCTCTTTTAGGCTGCCCAGTAACACCAATCCCCACCCTTTCAAATTCACTCTTCCCCCCCACACCCACTATTGGAGATTGTTGATCCCAGGATACTCTTATCACTGAGCTACATCTTTAGCCCTTTGTATTTTTTTATTTTGAGACAGAGCCTCCCTAAGTTTCCCAGGCTGACCTCGAACTTGTGATCCTCCTGTCTCAGCCTCCCAAGAACTGGGATTACAGGTGTGTGCCACCATGCTGGGGTTACCAGCTCAGCTCAAATTCACACTCTTTCTTTTGCCCCTAGTGTCCCCTTTATAACATTAATAAACACATTGACTATTTTTTTTTTTGCAGAACTGGTAATTCAACCCAGGAGCATTCTACCTCCAAGATACACCCCCAGCCCTATTTTTTATTCTTTATTTTGAATCAGGTTCTCACTAAGTTGCTGAGGGCCTCACTAAGTAGCTGAGGCTGGACACTAACCTGCGATCCTCCTGTCTCAGCCTCCCAAGTACTGGGATTACAGGCGTGCACCACCATACCCAGCTTACATTGACTTTAATAAGTGCTGGCACAAACAAAATTAGTCAAGCAGTTCTAGTTTTCTAGAATGTTCTCTACCTGCCCTGATTATCAAGCAGGAAAGGTAGGTCCAGTCAGTTAACACCTGAATATAAGAGAGAGCTTGGTGGTGTTTGGTGCTGCCCTTTACCTGAAGTAAGGGCAAAGACTGGAGACCAGATTTTTATTCATCCCTGCTTCTCTAGGGCTTGGCCTGATGCTCTGCTTAAAATCAACTCCTGATGGCTGGCGGTGGCTCACATTGTCCTGGTCTCTCCCCTCTGGCTTCGTTGTCTGCTATGCCTACCTGTAGCCCATACGTAGAATCACTGCCCCTTCAACTCTGCCCGGAGAAATCCTACCCTTTCCACAAGGTCGACATCAAAGGCTGCCTTCTCCACACAGCTGCGGTCCTGAAGACCACAGAGGCTGCACACACTCCTCCTGGGCAGGGATTATGTTATCCCGAGCATCCAAGTCTTCCATTCACGTCATGCCCCAGCTCCCATCTCAATCACCGTCCTCCAAGAGCACTCGCATGGGAGGCTGCTAAGTGCTTGGCTTTGCTTTTCCCCATCAAGAGAATTAACATTATGTAAGGTATCTGAAGCAAGGAAATTGGACAAATTCCAAATGAATGAAATACCAAGTGTATCTATGATAATAGGTTTTAAAATGTTACTCCTATTCTTCAAAGTGTATCATTTCTGGTTCTAATTTATAGTGTAGCAAATATTAACGTGAATTCTTTTTTAGGAGTACTTTCTCTTCCTTCTGGTCTGAGAACTGGATCACGCTAGGCTGAAGAAAAAAATTGGAAAAGACTATAAATTTACTTGGGCGGGTAATTAGCATTCTTTAGGCAAATCATTCCCCCAGGGTTGATTTTGGTTTGGTTTTGGTTTTCCAAGGAACTCTGTTCATTTTGAAAACACACATATTCAGAGTTGTAGCAAAGGAGGAAGAGGTACAAGAGATATAACTGCGTATATACATATGGAGGAAAAAGCTATAGTAAGGTGGAGAACAAAAACAAATTAATGAATTCAGGGTCCATTTGGAGGAGAGAAAACACGGAAACTAAAGAAGGAGCTAACTGGGGAGAAGGCTGCTGAGCGTCTGACTTGAGTGTGAAGTGCTTCTTTCCTCCCTCCTGACTAGGTCAGAGTCAGCAGAAGTCCACTGGGTCACTCTGAGAGCTGTGCCCGCCCTGCAGCTTGAGACACCCAGGGCTCTGCGTGAGCTCTCCTGCAGGTGGTTCCAGTCTTTTTTGTCCTTAAAGAACGAACCCACTTTTTCAAAGAAAAGCCTACTAAGAAGCTGGGCAAGGTGGCGCACGCTTGTAATCCCAGTACTTGGGAGGCTGAGACAGGAGGATTGCAGGTTCACGGCCAGCCTCAGCAACTTGTGAGGCCCCTGCAACTTAGTGAGACCCTGTTCCAAAATAAAGAATAAAATAGGGCTGGGGTGTAGCTCAGAGGTAGAATGCCCCTGAGTTCATTCCCAGTACCACAAAAACAAAAAAAAAAACCAACAAAAAGAGAAAAGCCTACTAAAAATCTCAAATTTAAATATACATATATATATATATATATATATATATATATATATATAGTAGCTTGCTACTATAAATAAAATGCATTGTCTCACATTTTAAGATTTATCATTTTAAGTTGGGGGGTGTGGTGGTACATGCCTGTAATGCCAGTACTTGGGAAGCTTCGAGAGGAGGATCACAGGTTTGAGGACAGACTTGGCAACTTAGTGAGACCCTCAGCAACTTAGTGAGTCCCTGTTTCAAAAATAAATAGAAATGGCTGGAGGCATAACTTGGTGGTAGAATGCCCCTGGATTCAATCCCCAGTAACCTCACCCCAACATTTAAAATATTCATTCTGAAGTTAATCAATTCAATTCTTGTTGAATCCCATCTGTAAAATCTGTACTTATGGATGACAGTTATAGCCTTTCTTCAGCTGGGGCATCAACTTAATTTCTACATATTGTTTTATGCTCACCTTATCAATCAATTGATTTCATGGAAGTATTGGTAAATTTTGTTCAGTTCATCTTAGGATGAACTGGGGGGAAAATGAAAGCAGTTTGCTGTGGTGGGAGAATGAGTAAGAGTTGAGTCAGGATTCCCAGCTTAGTTATTTGTACCAAATATTAACTCTAATATTCACCAGTAGTTGCATTGCCAAAGGACAGGCCCAACCTGTCCTCAGCGTTCAGTATAAATGAAAACAGTGTCCTTGGTAGCTGAAGTTTTCTGTTTCAACCAGCCTCCTGATTACTCTCTCTCTCTCTCTCACATACACACACACACATACATTTTACACCCCCTATTCACACCACACACAGAGACTTCATACTGCCTATACACATCATACTATATACTACACACACACAACCCATGGTTATGCTTGTTGTGCCGCTTACAAGCCTCCCCACTCTCAGCACATGCCCCAGACGTATTTAGGTGAATGGTTTTCTAGAGCAACTTTGGGAAATTCAGTAACTCTGAGGAGCAGAACCTTAGTGATGGGCTCTAGGGAAAAGATTATTTGTTCTTCTATATGTTTGAGAATGCATTTTTTTGAAATTTTGGAATTTGTTTTCTGCTTTTTTGTTGTTGCTTTCTAGCTTATTAGATGTCCGAATACCTACGCAGTTAGATGTATGGAACCTGCCAGATCCTTGTTTTTCCCCTACAGCTTGTTTTTGAATAATAGGTTGTCGATCTTTGTAGTATGTGAACCACATCTTTCCTGATTCTTCTACATCAGGAATATTTCATAGGAGTCTGCCCAAACTGAACTTATCTTTGCCCTACCTGTAGATTGTCTTTTGACCTTTCCTTAAAGTTCCTTCCTCAATTCTTTGAGGGTCGTTTTTATCAAAACCCAATACTTTAATTTCCAAGAGTTTCTGTGAGCCCAGGAGTGCCGTTGGAGATTGGGATGTGGAAGTGGCTCTCTGATCCGCTGGAGTCCAGCCACGCTGTCCTCTGCTGACTCCTCCCCAGGCTCTGCAGGTGCGGCTCTTCTGCATAGAGTCTTCTTTCTTCTCAGCTTGGCCCCTCCCTTTACTGGATTGAGTCACCTCTTCACAGAGGCCATTCCTGCTACCCCTATCCAGAAGGGCTCCCACCTCTCCATCCCCTCAGCCTGCTTTATTCTTTAATAGCTCTTGCCATTGACAAAAGGTATTTATCAATTTGTTAACTTTTTTTTTTTTTGTGTGTGTGTGTGTGTGTGTGTGTGGTGCTGGGGATTGATCCCCGGGTCTCCTACATGCCCCTAGGCAAGTGATCTACAACTGAGCCCCATCTCCAGCCCTGTTCACTTCTTCATTACCTGTCTGTCCAGCACGAGGCTGACTCCATCAGGATAGGAATTCATTTGTCTGCCTTCACGGGAGGTTGTCTCTCTGGTGTCTGGAAGACTATGGCACACGAGAGATACTCCAAAAATATTGAATAAATGACTTGGAAGAAGGCAAACGCTCTTGTGTGTGGGATCTTTAAAAAGTTGAAGCCAGATTATTTATATATTTAATATTTAATAATTATATATTTATAAATTATATTTATAAATAATTACTTATATGTATATCTTCTTCCTTTAATCTATGATGTAAATTTAAGTTTGATCTATCTATAAATTTATTACAATAGAGTAAATATTAATGATAATAATAAATGATTATAAGCAGGACGTGGTGGCGCATGCCTGTAATACCAGTACTCAGGAGGCTGGAACCAGGAGGATTGCAGGTTTGAGGCCAACCTCAGCAACTTAGCAAGATCCTGTTTCAAAATAAAAATAGGGCCGAGGGTATAGCTCAGAGGTAGAATACCTCTGGGTTCAACCTTCAATACAAAAAAAGACAATTATAGATTAAACATGTTTAAATTTATATTTAATCTATAGTCATCACATTTCTAAATTTTGAATTTAGCCTGAGAAAATAGAAAGTGCTTTTTTTAAAAAATAGAATCATAAAAGGCAGCAGTTGGCTTAGTGGTAACAGGTGTCTTTCTCTCTTTTTTTAAATTGACAAAGCTATGAATTATTGTGACCAAAATAGTTGGGGAAGCTGATGGGCTGGGTTCTTGCTTGGTTTGTCCTTGTGATGGGACTGAGGAGAGGGGACATGGGCATCTTAGGTTCCTAGAGTTCAAGAGCCATCATGTGTGAAGCCCAGTGAATTTCCTTCAGTTTAAAAGGAGAGCCTTGCCCTTGTAGTCTGAGCAGTGGTCATCTAGAGGCCAGCCCCCACCCGCAATATTCCCTGGCTGGGAGGGATAACTCAAAGGTGGGGAGGTTGCTTTTCTTCCTTTCTTTTACAAGGTGGTAATCTCTTAGCGGCCTATGGAAATAAAGCTGCTTTGAAAGAGGAGCTTTGCACATTGTAAACTTTTCCCCCAGGGCAAGTCAGCCCTCCTTAGAGCTTCTTGAAGTTAACATTTCTCTCTCTCTCTTTCAATCTTTCTCTCTCTCTCTTTCAATCTCTCTCTCTCTTTCAATCAATCTCTCTCTCTCTCTCTCACTCTCTCTCTCTCTCTCTCTCTCTCTCTGTTAATGAAGTAGAAGTAGAAAGAGAACTTCTTTGCACTTGTAACACAGTACTACTTGGATAAAGAAAATATGTGTGTGTCCCTTCCTTCTGGGAATGTGTAAAATCATTCCCTTTGCGTTTGCATTTAAAAGTTTCAAACTTCTCAAGATTTAAATGAAAGGCAAGGTGCTAAACAATGAATATAAGTCTGCCACCTTCTTTGTAAGACAGAGAGAGAAAGATAAGAATACCTATGCATTTGCTTCTGTTGGCTTAAGAAAACATTGGAAGAATAAAGAAGAAAGCAATAACAATGGTCTTTGATGAATGCTGGGGAGGTAGGGGAGGGTGGGAAGGCTGTGATTGGACATAGGGCCTGGGCCAAGACTTTTCTCTGTGTACCTTTTCAAATCAGTCTGGCTTTTGAATCATGTAGTATAGTATCTATCCAAAAATGTAAAATGAAAATAAGTAATTTCCAAATTCCTAACTCCCATCTATTTTGATCTTTGGCACTTATTCTTCTGGTGTCTTCTTTTTCTTTATTTTTGGGGGAGGAACCAAGTGTACTTTTTTTTAAAATGTGGTAAAACATACATAACGAAATTCATTGTTAATTTTTTCCCCCATTTTAATGCTTTGGGGATTAAACCCAGGGCCTTGAACATGCTGAGCAGGTGCTCAACCCATGAGTTACATCCCTGGCCTGTTTTAATCCTTGTTAAGCATGTAATTCAGTAGCATTAAATTCATTCACAATGTTGTGTACCCATCACCACTGTCCATTCTCAGAATTTCTTCATCATCCCAAATAGAAGATCTATTTATACACATTAAGCAATAATAACTCTCCCCCTCTTCCAGGCCCTACTTCTACTTTTTGTCTGTATGAATTTGGATGTTCTAGGTACCTCATATAAGTGTAGTTACACAATATTTGTCTTTTTGTGTCTGCCTTATTTCTCTTCGCATAATATTTTCAAGGTTCATGCATGGTGTAGTATGTAGCAGAACTTCATTCATTTATATGGTTGAATAATATTCCACTGTATGTGTGTATCACATTTTGTTTATCCATTCATTTGTTGATGAGCATTTGAGTTGTTTCTGCCTTTTTGTATCCTCCCTTATTTATAGTAGTATAGTATATATTTATATTTAGTATTCTGCCTTTTATTATTCTGAATAATGCCATGAATCTTCTAGTTCTTTCTTAATATCATCAGAGGTTGAAAATGAGTTCTGAGCTTCATAAAGGACAAAACAGAGGGTGCTTGTTCAACACTGTCAGTTTGGAAGCAATGATCCTGTTTATTTGGAGTTAGTTTTAAGTTAAAGCACATTCAGATGATAAGAAGTAGCAGCTGAAACGCAGCCATTTCCCAAACACAACACGGCAGCTAGAAGGCAATGTTAATGAACGCGGGCTAATAGGAAACACTCCTGCCCTGCGTGTGTCGGAGTCTGGCATGCGGCTCCATTGTGAACTGCCCAAGAGAGTGACCTGCGCACTGCTACCCTACCCCTGCCAGAGGGCACCATGTTAAGAATAAAACAACTAAGTTTAGAAGCAGGCCAAGGGAAGCAGCGATGAGGTTGGGGTTAAGTTCACACAGTTGCTTGGCCAGTCTGACCCTGGGCAAGTGTCCCCTCATCTCTCTATGATGGATGATGCAGCAGCTTTGACCGAGCTGGGCGATCCTGGTCCCAAGGCCAGCTGCCAGATTTTTTTTTTCCTTTTTGGAAAGGGACCCTGAAGGGATGTTGATTTAGTGGCATCCCCTCACGGTTGACTCTGTCAGTCATCAGGATAATGTGGGAGCAGGGGCAGATTAAAGGCCAGGCCCACTTTAGGAATGAGAAAAGCAGCCTGTGGTAGGCTGGAAGGGGAGGGGGTGCGGGTGGGAAAGCTCTCTGTTATTTTGAATAGGCGCCTCTGGCTTTCAGAGTCATGATATTGAATATGGTGGGACTAGAGAGCTGTAAAGAGCCATACTGATAACCGGTTCGGCCTCGGATTTATTGGTGAGGAAATTAACAGATGAGGCTGCTTAGGAGGTTTGTAAGAGCCACGCTGGTAGCAGGCAGTTGGGCAGATACCCACACATTTGTGTCTGAACTGCTCAGTCTTCAGGAAACAGGTTGATCTTCTAGTGATGGCCGTTCCCTCAACAAAATACCTTTTCTTTTTTCTTTTTTAAATACAGCTGGAATGAAAGACATTTGACCCAGGAAAAATGAGTTTGCTCATAATGAAATGTAATTATTAAAATAATTTAGTGTAAGGATTTAGAGTGTTTTAAAAATAGACTATTTTTAGAACAGCTTAGATTTACAGAAAAATTGAGAAGGTAGTACAGGGGGTTTCTATTGCCCCACACCCAGTTTCCTCTTTCATTGACATCTTACATCAATGAATTAATGATTCAATATTGATACATTCTTAGTAACTGAAGTCCATCATTTATTCAGGTATCCTTCTTTTTTACCTAATGCCCTTTTTCTGTTCCAGGATAGCCTCCGGAATACCACCGTACACTGAATGGCCACGTCTCCATAGGCTCCTCTGCCCTCTGATGGCTTTTCCAACTTTGCTCTTACTTTTCATGACCGTGAGAGTTTTGAGGAACACTGGTCAGGTATTTTAAGTTAAAACACCTGAGAGATGAGGGAATACTTTGTAGAATGCCCCTCAACCAGAATTTGTCTGGTACAGTTTTTTTTCATGGTTAGACTGGGGTGATGGGTTTTGGGGAGGAAGACCACAGAGTATCATTTCATCGCCTGTCACGGGTACGTACTGTCAGCATGGTACGTGCTGTGGCCAGCGTGAGCCTTGCTGATTTGGGTAGTGTCTGTCAGGTTTCTCCAGACTGAAATTCTTTTTTTCTTACCCTTCCAAGCATACTCTTTGGAAGACAGTCACCATGTCCAGCTCACACTGAAGGAGGAGGGAGTTATGTTACTCTTTCTTGAGGGTAGAGAGTCTACATAAACTATGTGGTATTGAGGGACTTTATATCCTAAGAAAAACTTAGAATCCTTTATATGTTTTTATGTGTTTTATATGTTATTTACTCATATACGTTTACTCAAGTGGCATCTCAAATAACATAAATAATTGAAATATAGGTAAATCACAAATACTGAACTAGTTCATAGCTTTTAATATTTTTCTTCCCCACACATTTTTTTTAAATTAGAAACTGTTGTGGCATACTCCTGAAGTCCCAGCTAGTCAGAACACACAGGTGGGAGGGTCATTTGAGCCTAGCAACCAGCCTAGTTTACATAGAATACCCCATTTCAAAATAAGTAAATAAATAAGATAAAGTAAAAAATAAAAATAAAGTTTGATTAATTTTCATCTTTATTCAAGAGGAAGGCTAATAATGGAATGGAGTTGTTAGAGAAATAGATGTGAATATTCCACATGTTGGTTATCCAACCCCTAAATAGTAAATGGTGTGTACTATGTTCATTATTAAGTCACTTATTTTCCTTCCCTTTTTTTCTTTTTTCTTTTTTCTTCTTCCTCTCCCTCTCTCTTTTCCGGTTTTATTGTATTAAAGTCAAGAAGAGAGGGCTGGGGTGTAGCTTAGTAGTAAAATGTGCCCTTAGCACGCACAAGATCCTGAGTTTAACCCCCAGCATCAAAAAACAAAACAAGAGCCGGGTGTGGTGGCACGCACTTGTAATCCCAGTACTTGAGAGGCTGAGACGGGAGGATCACAGGCTCGCAGCCAGCCTCAGCTACTTAGTGAGGCCCTACACAATTTAGTGAGATCCTGTTTCAAAATAAAGAATAAAAAATCGGGATGGGGGTGTAGCTCGGAGGTAGAATGCCCCTGGGTTCAATCCCCAGTACTGCAAAAAACAAAAACAAAAAAAGTCCAAGTGTGGTGGTGCACACCTGTAATCCTAGTACTTGGGAGGCTGAGACAGGAGGACTGAGACAGGAGGATCGCAGGTTTGAGGACAGCCTGAGCAATTTAGTAAGACCCTGTTTCAAAATAAAAAATAAAGCCAGGTATGGTGGTGGGAGGCTGAAACAGGAGGATTGCAAGTTGCAGACCAGCCTCAGCAACTTAGCAAGACTCTCAGCAACCCAGCAAGAACCTGTTTCAAAAGCAAAATATAAAAAATAAAAAAGTGCTGGGGGTGTAGCTCAAAGGTAGAATGCCCCTGGGTTCAATCCCCAGTAGCACAGTAGCTAAGTAAGTAAGTAAGTAAGTAAGTAAATAAATAAAGTTAAGGAGGGAGAGAACCAATATAAGCTTAGTACTTCTTGTATGCCACACAGTTTACATTTGTAATATCTGAGAAAAACTCTGAGAGCCGATGGGGGGGTGGCAAAGTATGTCCTCCCCATTTCAAGGATGAGACAGCTAACACTTGGAGTGATTAAACAGTTTGCCCAGAGTTTATATGGACTAATCTGGATCCAGTCTATAACTACAAAACTCTTGAGTGTTCGTTGTATTATATTATGCACCCAACCACCATCGAGTCACCTTTGTTCCTTTCCTTCATGGTGAATTTGTAAAGGGACATAAACAAACACAGAAGCAATGCTGTTGGCATTCCACACAAGCCCACCTTTCCATGGCTTGTAAAACTTGTACATTGAGTGTTGGCTATTAGTTACTTGGGCACGTCCATTGATATCTATTAGTTACGTTAGCAAGTCCCTTCACACCTGAATTTCAGTTTCTAAACGGGTAAAAAGAGAACTTTGAGTGGGTCATCCCAAGCGCCTTCCCAGCAAGCACACCTATAGCCTATCCCAGGCCCACCCTTTCACATTCTTTTCTAGCTTCACATCCTCTGACAATTTTATTCTGTTGGTGTCGATTTGGGTTCTAATAAAAGGCTAGCATTAACAAGTAGAGTAAAAAGTAGGCCATTCATAGCAATAACTTAGCAGCGATTGATTTATTTGGTTTTTGATCATTGAGAAAAATACAAGTGTGCACATTAAATCAAGTCGGCAGGAGCGTGTAATCTGATTGATGCCAAGTGTAAACTGAACAGACTTCAGGCTTACTGACAGCAAATTCTTTGATTATGTCCTCTTTATTTTTAAGTTTTCCCTTCCCAACCTCTTCCCCTCCTCCCATTCCAATTCCAGCAAAAGTTACAGAAGATGGAGAAAAAGTATATGAGTGTGTGTGTGTGTGTGTGTGTGTGTGTGTGTGTAGGAGTGGATGACAATGCAGAAATCTTCATTCTCCCATTGAAATTTGCCCTTTCATCAACACTGCACTCTTTTTTTCTTTTTTTCCCCCTCCTGTGGTAGTGGGGATTGAACCCAGGGCTTCACACATGCTAGGGCAAGCACTCTACCACTGAGCTACATCCTCAGCCCTTTTAATTTTCAATTTTGAGACAGAGTCTCACTAAGTTGCTGAGGTTGGCCTCAAACTTTCAATTCTCCTGCCTCAGCCTCCCAAGTACTGGGTGACAGGCATGTGCCACCATGCCTGGCAGGAGAACCTTTCTTAAGCACTATCAGAGGAAAAGGCAATGATAGCCATTCAGTTAATAGGGAAGCAAAATAAACATTCTCTTCCTCCCCCCAAAACTGGAATGTTTATTTCTTCAAGTGTGTACCACAGTCAGGTAGATTGATGATCCTGCAAAAGTCATTTTATGCCTCACATGTCCATTTCCTTGTATCTAAAAATGGAAATTAGATTATCCTTGCACCCAAAAAAGACTGGTAGAAAGGGTCAAATGAAGAAAGGAAGCTTAAGAAGCAAATATATTACTGCAGAAATATAATGGTATTTCTATTGAAAAAGCAAGCTTTTCTGGCAGAATTGGAAATATGAGATTCTGTGTAAATCTAGATAACTAGGCATTGTACCTGTAAGCACAAATGGAAGTGTGTGTGTGTGTGTGTGTGTGTGTGTGTGTGTGTGTAACAGGATTGAACCCAGTGGCATTCTACCTCCAAGCCACACCCCAGCCCTCTTTTATTTTATTTTTTTTAATTTTGAAACAGGGTCTCGCGAGGTCGATGAGAGTCTCACTACTTGCTGAGGCTGTCCTTGAACCTGCGATCCTCCTGTCTCAGTCTCCCAAGTACTGGGATTACAGGCATGTGCCACCACACCCAGCACTAAATGGAATTTTGAACATCATCTCACTATTTCTTAAAGTTCAAGGTCATGACCACAAATATTGACTCTGGAACCATTCAGGGTGTTTGCCTTTCATTTTAAGTGCCTTCAGGCTGCTGTGATTTTTTGAGTTCTTTATTGCATGTTCTGGTTTTCTGTTCTTTTCTTACTGAACAGGGTCAGCTGCCCTTCTTGTGTCATTAATGAGGTTTCCTTCATTCTATCTGATTGCCTTTTCTGATTTTCTCCTCTGGTGCCTGGAAATCTGGTAATTAATACATTACCATTGTCTTTGATATAAAGGTAAGTTTGACTGGTAGTGGGGAATGACCATGATTTGAGAACACGACCTTTGTCAACCTCGTCATGTGTTACTTGGTCTATTATAACACCATGGACGTTATTTTTATTTTCTTTCTTTTCCTCTACTACAGTGTACTTTCCATAGTGTTTGTATGATTACGGCACTTTAGGAAGACTGCCTGTTGTGTTTAATAGTGGTTTAAATTGTAGTGATTTGTAGTAAGTTCTGATCAGTTCTCACCTCCTCTAGGAAGCTTTTCTAAACTGAACAATGGCAAGCGATTATTCACTTTTTCTTCATTTGGTAGGAATTTTGCTTAATTTTTTGTCTCCTCATCTCTCTTGAATAGGCTGAACTCTCAGCTCTTCCTTAAGGTAGGAAACACATAGCCTGTCCTTTAGAACAGAGCTGGATACTCTTTGTATACAACAGTCCCCACCTTGCCAACAAGGACACTGGGACCGATTTTAGTGACCTGCACAGGGTCACAATGCTCACCACAGGGTCTGCACAGGTACTCGTAGAATCTGCTGGCTGATATCTGACTCCAAGTTGTTTGTCTACTATATCCAACTGGGACCTAAATCCTTACTTTTATCTTGGATAAAAGATCCAGAAAAATTGAGCCAGTGCCCACATGTGCATTCAAGTGTTCCTGAAGCCTGTTTGATTCCTATTGTGCTGAGTGGGGCATCTCTCTCTGGGGAGCACGGTCTTGTGGCTGTCTCAGGATGGCCAGGAGCACCCACATTAAATGCAAGGGTTGATGTGCCAATACCTCTCTTCAAAGTTTCAAGGAATTTTGCCCTTTAAGTATTCTCATACGCTAATTTTTTTTTCAGTACTGGGGATTGAACCCAGGGGCATTCTACCTCTGGGCTATACCCCCAGCCCTTTTTATTTTTTATGTTGAAACAGGGTCTTACTAAGTTGCTGAGGCTGGTCTCAAAACTGGGATCCTCCTGTGTCAGCCTCCCAAGTACTGGGATTATAGGCGTGCGCCACCACACCTGGCCTATATTACTGTTTTTACACTACAAATAACCGCCCCCCCAACACATACACCTAATCCTAATTAGTACTATGTTCCATTCAGAAGTTTAAAAATACCTTAGGTACCTCATTTTATTTGTATAATATAATGACAGATTGCAGTTGAAAAACTTCTTTCATAGAAGAGCAGTCTTGTGTTGTTCTTCTATGAAAGGAAATAACTTTCTTATAAAACAGACATGTGATACATTACATATATTTGTGTGTGTGTGTGTTACTGGGAATTGAACCCAGGGGTGTTCTACCTCTGAGCTATACCCCCAGCCCTATTTTATATTTTATTTTGAAACAGGGTCTCACTAAGTTGCTGAGGGCCTTGCTAAATTGCTGAGTCTGTGATCCTCTAGTCTCAGCCTCCCAAATACTGGGATTACAAGCTTGCGCCACCATGCCCAGCAGCATGTGATATTTGAAAATGTCATTATACTATACACTCATACTATTATTTTCTGTATTATTAATCATCTGTCCAGCTGAAGAAGCCACATAATAAAGTGTGGAGTTTTAATAATTTCAACATAATCAGGTCAGATCAGGTATGATTTATATCCTCTTATCTTTTTTCTATCCAGTAGAGTACAAATGAAAGCACTGGGTTTTGTTTGTTTGCTTGTTTGTTTTGTGGTGCTGGGGATCAAACCTGGGGCCTTGTGCATGCTAGGCAAGTACCTTTCCTTTGAGGTATAGTCCCAGCCCCCCCCACCTACTTTTTTTTTTGTGGTACCCACCTACTTTTAACACTGATTTTATACACAGGAGGCTACATGCCATGCCCCAGAAGGAGAAGAGTGAAATCCCTCTTTCTTCTTAGTGAGATCTGCAGTTAGAATGTGTTAAGTAGTCTATTCATGCTCATCAAAACAACATAGAAAAAGTGAAATGATTCTGTAGAGAGGAGGGTGGTCCTTTGAGATCTAACACTTTGGCATGAATCCATAGTCTCCTATCTGATGAATTTTTTATTTCTTACCTCTGTACAACAGAGCATCTTTGACTTCCTCAAGGAAAAAAAAGCAAAAATAATTATTTAAAAATAATTACTGTTGTATGTAATTGAAACTTTTTAAGCAAGCACACCATGTCTGAGCTATCTGGTGAAGTAGAATATGTTATCAATCAAGTTCTTTCACATTTTAAAGGAGAAGAGAAGGGGAGGAGCAGTGGAGATGGGGACCTTATGTTAGGTTTGAAGGGCACTAAAGGCCTCAATGTTAAAATGCAGAGATGTTATTGTGTAATTTAGGCTCTCCCACAGCTGTAACCCTTTGTGCTGTTGAATTCATTAACTTTTATGCCATGTGTTTGACATAATCCATAGTGCATAATCATGAGCACTGAGGTCTGAATTTGTCATAGAAGATCCTTAACTTCCAGCTCACCCACATTCCTCTGATTTAGTATGCTGGAAACTTTTCAAACTTAAAAATAATTCATTAGTATATATTACCTATAGCAATGCAAGTTTAGGACTGTGGTGCACTTTTTAATTTTTTTCCAGTTAAAACAAGATTTGAGCTGGGCGTGGTGGTGCACGCTTGTAATCCCAGTACTTGGGAGGCAGAGACCGGAGGATCTGGGTTCGTGGCCAGCCTCAGCTACTTAGTGAGGCCCTCTGCAACTTCCATGAGACCCGGTTTCAAAATAAAGTATAAAAAAAATAGGGCCAGGGATGTAGCTCGGAGGTAGAAAGCCCCTGGGTTCAATCCCCAATACCACAAAAAAAAAACCCCACAGATTTGTAATATTCAAATAAAAGACATTTTAGTATGAGACCAAGTGACTGTTTGGCACATTCAGGCTTGAGAGGAGAGATACATGTAAGGGTAACTTTCACTTCTCTCCTAAAAAAAAAAAAAAGCTATGCTGTATATCCTCTCAGAACTAACGTCACAAAGTGTAATAACATGGCATTATTGTGCAGTTTCTCACTATCAGATTGCTACTCTTTGGGGAGTTAGTTGCATACGAGTTTTCTTACAAAGTTAGTTGGCCCTATAACATGTCTTATTATAACATGGCCCTATAATAATGTCTTCTGGTGTTTAGTAACCAACGGAGAACAAGAAGAATAATAGACATGACTAAATGTTGGGAATCTTATATACAAGGGACCCAGAAATTTTGAAACAGACCTCATGAGTTTCGCAAATTAAATGAAACATTACAAAGACCTTAATTTTCTTCCATTTCCTTTTATTTATTTCCTTCAATAATCTTCCCTTAAATTTTATAAGACAGAAGAGCTCTCTATTAACCGAGGCACTCAGGATGGTCTACTTCTCTGTGTGACAGTAAGGAAAGATAAACTTTTAGGTTCATGCTGTACCACTGCGCTATATCCCCAGCACAATCAGACCATTTCTTTGAAAGAAGATTGTTTTCGTTTTTCTTATTGTCCTATTTGTGACTTTGATTTAAAGAGCAGAAAACGGAACACATTTTTCCCTGATGCAGTGCAGGGGATGGAGTAGTGTAAATTTCACACTCATTAGTGACAGCAAGCAAAGGGTGTACAGCCTCTGGCTACCCAACTAGAATGGGTGGTTCCTAACAATTAGCTTCTTACCGGGTTCAGTCCTTAGACGCAAGTCTTGGTTTTCCCGATCTTTTTTTAGGGAATTATTTTTGTGTACAGAGATGTCCATTTGTAGAAGGAGACTATAAACTAAGCATGAATGCAGATCAAGACAAGCCATGGATAAGAAGCAAACAATAAACTCTCCATCTGTGGGAAAACATGGAACGGCAAAACCACAGACGGGAAACAGTGCTAAATCGAAACGAGTCACAGCAGTCAGTTTCAGCAAATGGGAAATAGGATGTAAAATGTGCTGTTTCTGCCAAAGACATGTGTCACAGCTTGAGCATCGCCTACCACAACTTCCATCTTTTCTCTCCCTCGCCGCCCCCACCCCACTCCCACGTCGTCGAGATGCGGATCCCACCACCCACCTTATTCTGCTGCAGTATGTCCTGCCCGATCTATTGAGATCTCATTAAACTGATTTACTGGGCCCGCTGGCTCTACTCACCCTCCGTTTATTCTGACTTTGTTTAAAATTCGGGAAGTGCTGGGGGAGGGGCAGGACATTAATCGCTGCACTTGCGCAAACGGAGTGCCAGCTGATTTATGGCAAAGGTTATAAAGGAAAAGTATTAACTGTGCTTCATTCCATTTGGCCAAACCATCCTGCACAATGTCCACAGAAACCCCAAGAGTCCTGTTTTGTAGAAAGAAGGGGGGAAAAACTCCACCAAAGATGTGCTCTTCTTCTTTTGAGCATTAATTAAGACTGTAAATCACAGGCCACATGAAACAACTGTATACGACAGAACGTGGATGGTCCGGGAACTCTGCGGGGCTTGTGTGATCAGTCTGAATACCTACACCAAAGCCCTAATGGGAGGGCAGACTTCAAAGGGCAGTTTTGGCATGAAGGAGAGGTCTGCTCCGCCAGGGAGAGGGAGAGCTGTAAAGTACAGACTGCTGGGGAAGTAGGTAGTGGGGGACCCAGAGGCAGGGGAGAGAAAGGCAAGTGGAGCAGTTGGCAGCCTTTTCTTAGAAGTTCCAGGTAAGTATTGGATAATGTGTATTCCATTCTAAAACAAGGATCTTGATTTCATCATTTGGAAATGTCTTCCAAATGAAAAATACATCTATTTTTGAGGAGAGAAAATTAAATCTTCTTGTTCTTTTTAACCCACATGAACTGTCCTTTGACTCCTTTGTTAGCCATTCACCGTCTCCTACTGCAAGGTCTCAGGCCCTTCCTACCTAGGGCCTCCGAGTGGGGAATCAAGTAGGTAGTGAACCTACTTGATTTCACTTTCCTCAGTGAAAGATCAGCTTTCAGCACTAAGAGCATAGTATGCTCCTCAGAGACCTCTTCCGCATTCCTCTTCTACCCCCAAATTCACATTGAATACCTACTCTAAGTATGGTTATTGTTTTTTTTTCTTTCAGGATTCTTTTAAGGCTGATTAAGTGTATTCTTTACATTCAGAGATAATGTAGCTTATCCACCATTTTCACATATGCTTCTTTTTCTTTTGGTGGGACTGGATTTCTGCTGATACTTTCTCACAGTGAGGTGGTCCAGTGCCTTTTGGTCCAATTCCATATGTTTTTAGCACAGCAGTCCAAGACTAAGGTAAAGTCCAAGTTCATGACTATCAACCAGAATTTTCATGCTGGATCTTTCTTTCTAACTAACCAAGGTAATGCAACTGAGAATTATCCCTGACCTCTTATTAAAAGTATCATAGTCTATACTTGGTAACAATGAACAGTTGAAAGCAACTTGAATATCCACTAACAAAGGTTTGGTTAAATAAATCAAGAGCATGTTCATGTAATGGAATATTAAAACACAGTACAGAAATGTAAACATTAATATAAAAATGTGTTCACACCATATTAAGTTAAAAAAAATGCTTATGCCGGGCATGGTGGTGCACCTTGTAATCCCAGTACTTGGGAAGCTGAGACAGGAAGATCACAGGTTCGCCACCAGCCTCAGCAATTTAGTGAGGCCTCCGCAACTTAGTGAGACCCTGTTTCAAAATAAAGAAAATAGGGCTGGGGGTATAGCTGAGAGGTAGAATGCCCCTAGGTTCAATCCCCACAAAACAAAATAAAAATAATGCTTATTTATGATCCTATTTTTGTACTTTACTGAAATATAATTGAAGTACACTACACTACCCATATTTAGGGTTTTTGTTGTTGTTGTTGTTTGTTACTAGGGGTTGACCCAGGGACATCCTACCTCTGAGCCACACCCCTGGCCCTTTTTATTTATTTATTTTATTGTGAAACAGGGTCTCACTACATTGCTGATGGTCTTGCTAAATTCCTGGGGTTGGCCTTGAACCTGCAATCTTCCTGTCTCAGTCTCCCAAATACTGGGATTACAGGCATGTGCCTCCATGCCTGGAAAATTAACCTATATTTAAAATGTATAATGTGATAAGTTTTAACATCTTGCAGACTTCTGTGAAAACATCACATCAAAATAATAAACATTTCATCCGTGCCCTCCCCAAAGTTCCTTGTATCTTTTTATAATCCATTAATCCTTCCTTCCACCTCCATTTAATTCATTTACACTTTAAAATAATGGCTGATAAGGAGAGGCTTCTGCTATTTTTGCCATGTACCTTATTTATCTATTTATTTATTTATTTTTGCGGTACCAGGGATTGAACTCAGGGGCGTTCTACTTCCGCACTACACCCCCGGCCCTATTTTTTTATATTTATTTTGAAACCGGGTCTCACGAAGTTGCGGAGGGCCTCACTAGGTAGAGAGAGAGAGACAGAGAGAGACAGAGAGAGAGAGCTGAGGCTGGCCGCGAACCCGGATCCTCCGGTCTCCGCCTCCCAAAGTACTGGGATTACAAGCGTGAGCCACCACGCCCGGCTCGCCATGTACCTTATGAAGAGGTTTTCTGTATTTTTTGTCCATCATTTCCTTCATTATTATCTCTTTAATGTGTGGGTTTTTTTGTAATGAAACATTTTAATACTCTTCAAGTATATTCCATAACTATTTTCTTCATGACCATGAGGATCATATTTAATATCCTAAAGTCATTACGCTCTAAGTTGAATGTGTACCAATTTAACTCAATAACATACAACATCCCTGCTCACTTATTGCTCCATCCCCACTTCTCTCAGTCACTTGTCACAAACCAACTTCTTTGTACAATGCGTGACCAAAGTCATGAACTAATAATTATGGCTTTTAATGCATCAGTCTATTAAACCAAGTAGAAAACGAAAAGTAGAGTTAAAACAATTTTACAAGAATACTTGCTTTTATAATTGCCCACGTGCCTTACTTCCTTTTAGGTCTTTATTTCTTTATATAGCTTTGAATTGCTGTCATGAGTCCCTTGATTTTAACATTTAAGACTCTCTTTGGCATATCTTCCATGGCAAGTCTAGCAGTAAACAACTGCCTCAACTTCTGTTTCTCTGGGAGGGTCTTAATTTCTTCTCACATTTGAAGGTTAGTTTGCTGGACATAGGATTCTTGGCTGAATTAAGATTTTTTTAAAATGTGCTTTTATTGGTGCATTATCGTCTCACATCACAATGAGAATCAAGTTGACAGTACATACATGCACACACAGCACTTGGTGCCCCCCCACCTTCCTTCCCCCCTCCCAATACAGAGTACTGAGATTAACGTTGGTATATTCTCATATGTGCACATGGTCAATGGTAGTAATTCCATTAATGAACTTCGTTCTTCCCCTTCCCCTTCCCTTAGATCACTTCCCTGGCTCCCCTGAGGCTT
This sequence comes from Glis glis, assembly GCA_004027185.1. Taxonomy (NCBI): domain Eukaryota; kingdom Metazoa; phylum Chordata; class Mammalia; order Rodentia; family Gliridae; genus Glis; species Glis glis. The sequence goes on from PVJS01000297.1 coordinate 50,630, forward strand.
CTCCATCCTTGTTTGGTGTCTCTCTTGTATCCCAACTACTCCCTAGCTTGCACATATTAGAGAAAACACATGACCCTTCTCTTTCTGTGATTGGCTGATCTCACTTAACATAATGTTCTCCAGGTCCTTCCATTTTCTTGTAAATGATATTATTTTGTTCTTCTTTATTGTTGAGTAGAATTCCATTGTGTGTATTTCCTATAATTTTGTAATCCATTCATCTGTTGATGGACACCTAGGTTGGTTCCATGATTTGGCTATTGTGAATTGTGCTGCTATGAACATGGGTGTGCATATGTTACTGTACTTCTCTGGTTTCAATCCCTTTGAAATGATACCCAGTAGTGGTATAGCTGGATCATATGGTGGACCCATTCCCAGTTTTCTAAGGAATCTGCACACTGATCTTCACTGTGGTTGAACTAGTTTGCACTCCCACCAACAGTGCAGAAGAGTTCCTATTTCCCCACATCCTCACCAACATTTATTGTTGTTTGACTTCTTGATGATTGCCATTCTGACTAGTGTTAGATGAAATCTCAGAGTAGTTTTGATTTGCATTTCTCTGATTGCTAATGATGTTGAACATTTTTTCATGTATCTATTGGCCATTTGTATCTCTTCTTTGATGAGGTGTTTATTCATTTCGGTTGTCCATTTCTTGATTGGGTTATTTGTTTTTTTTAGTGTAAAGTCTTTTAAGTTCTTTGTATATCCTAGATATTAGTCCTCTGTCAGAGGGATAGCTGGCCAAGATGTTCTCCCATTCCGTAGGCTTTCTCTTTAGACTCTTGATGGTTTCCTTTTATGTGCAGAAACTTTTTAGTTTAATGCTATCCCACTTATTAATTCTTGTTTTAGTTTCCTGGGCTTTGGGAGTCTTGTTGAGGAAGTTTCTGCCTGTGCCTGTATGTTGAAGTATTGAACCTATGCCCTCCTCTAGTAATTTCACAGTCTCTAGTCTAACTTCCAGGTCTTTGATCCATCTCGAGTTGACTCTTGTGCAGGGTGAGAGGTAAGGATTTAGTTCCATTTTTCTATAGATAGATAACCAGTTTCCCAACACCATTTGTTGAAAAGACTGTGTTTTCTCCAACATATGTGTCTGGCACCTTTGTTAAAAATTAATTGGCTATAAGTGTGTGGATTTGTTTCTGTATCTTCTATTCTGTTCCATTGGTCTATGTGTCTGTTTTTGTGCTAAAACTATGCTGATTTTATTACTATAGCTCTGTAATATAATTTGAAGTCAGGGATTGTGATGCCTCCTGCATAGTTCTTATTGCTGAGGATTGCTTTGGCTATTCTGAGTCTTTTGTTTCTCCATATGAAATTAATGACTGATTTTTCTAGGTCTGTGAAGAATGATCTTGGTATTTTGATAGGGATTGCATTGACTCTGTAGATCACATTTGGTAGAATGGCCATTTTGATAATATTTATTCTGCCTATCCAAGAGCAGGGGAGATCTTTCCATCTTCTAAGATCTTCTTCAATTTCTTTCTCCAGTGTTTTATAATTTTCATTGTAGAAGTCTTTTACATCTTTGGTTAGATTTATTCCTAGGTATTTGATTGGTTTTGAGGTTATTGTGAATGGAATTGTTTTCTGGATTTCTTTCTCAGTGGATTCATGGTTAGCACATAGGAAAGCTACTGATTTTTTTAGGTTGATTTTGTATCCCGCTTTAGCACTTTGAATATATTAATCCACTGTCTCTGGCCTCCAAAATTTCTGATGAGAAATCGGCTTATGATTTTATTGACGATTCCTTGTATGTGATGATTTGCTTCTCTTGAAATTCTATATCTTTTTTTTTTTCGGTACCGGGGATTGAACCCAGGGGCGTTCTACCTCCACGCTACACACCCGGCCCTATTTTTTTATACTTTATTTTGAAACCAGGTCTCACGAAGTTGCGGAGGGCCTCACTAGGTAGAGAGAGAGAGAGAAAGAGACAGGGAGAGAGAGAGAGAGAGAGAGAGAGAGAGAGAGAGCTGAGGCTGGCCGTGAACCCGGATCCTCTGATCTCTGCCTCCCAAAGTACTGGGATTACAAGCATGCGCCACCACGCCCAGCTGAAATTCTATATCTTGATGTGGGTTTCTGAGTTCATTCTGCTTGGAGTCTGGAATTTATTGAGCTTCTTAGATGTTTATATTCAAGTCTTTTATCAAATTTGGGCAGTTTCAAGCCATTATTTCTTTCTACCCCTTTCTCTCCCTTCATCTTAGAAGGCTCTCATGATGAGGAGGTTGGTCGACTGAATAATGTTTCACGGGTCCCTTAGGCTTTGTTCACTTTTTTTCAATCTTGTTTTTTACTTTGTTCCTCAGATTCAATAATATCTACTGTCCTGTCTTCCAAGTTTGCTGATTCTTCTGCCTGCTCAAATCTGGTAGAATCCCTCTAGTGAATTTTTTATTTCAGTTATTGTACTTACCAGTTCTAGAATGTTTGGCTTCTTTTTAGGTTTTCTTTCTGTTTATTGATATTTCCATTTTGTTCAGACATTATTTTCTTAACTTTTCTCTACATTTTCCTTTAGTTCTTTAAGCATCTTTAAGATGCTTGTTTTAAAGCCTTTGTCTAGTAAGTATGCCACCCAGATTTTCTCAGGGATATTTTCTGATGGTTTGTTTTTTCCTTCAAATCAGCCATACTTTCCTAATTCTTTGTATGCCTTGTGATTTTGTTGTTGTTGCTATTGAAAGTTAGACATTTGATTCTAGTAATGTGACAACTCTGGAAATCAGATTTTCCACCCTTCTCCAGGGATTGATTTTTGTTTTGTTTTGTCTTGTTGTATGTTGTCTCTGTGTGAAGAATCAGCGTGAGGTATAAACTTAAGGTTTTCTTGGGTCCTTTATAAGCCTGCACATTTTGCTGGGCATGTGTGGTAACTTCTTTATCCCTTGTAAATTTTGAATGTCCTACTCTTTAAAGTCTGGTTCCAAATGGGAAAAGCAGAAAAATTAAGGGGGAGAAGGGCACTGGTCCTTTAAATTCCCTAGAAATTGCTTTAGCCAGAAAGGGAGGAGCTTGGAACAATGGACAGGAGAGGTGTGCAACAAAGACTGCCCAACTCTGTCTATGCTCCCATGATCGGAAGCAGCAACCAATGGTTAGAATGTAGATCCCAAAGCCGGGCATGGTGGCACATGCCTGTAATCCCAGTACTTGGGAAGCTGAGACAGGAGGATCTCAGGTTCGCGGCCAGCCTCAGCAAATAGTGAAACTCTCATTAACTTAGTGAGACCCTGTTTCAAAAAAAAAAAAATAGGGCTGGGAATGTAGCTTGGAGGTAAAACATCCCTGAATTCAATCCCCAGTACCACACACACACACAAAAAGAATGTAGATCCCAATATTGGAGGACAGAGCCCTCCTTGCCCGCCCTGGTTCCCACAAGCTGCCTACAGACCACTCCAGGAATACATGCACAAGGGCTTGCCATGGTGCTGGGGGCGTAGGGAATGGATAGGTGCTGCCAAGCTAAGCGCTAAAATAAACCAAAATTAGCTGCAATTTACCATCCAAGCCTTCCCTTCGAAGTTGCACATTTTCAGTGGACTCCAAAGTTCAAAAGTAGTTATATCAGACAGATTTTGCCAGTGTGATTGCTGTCTAAGTGTGAAGACAGATTCCTGGTGCTTCCTACTCAGCTATCTTTCTAGAATCCTCTCCCCCTGCCTCATGAGATCCCCCCTCCACCCCTTGTGCTGGGAATCGAACCCAGGGCCTCATACATGCCAGACAAGCTCTCTACATCTGAGCTATATCCCCTATTCTCTTATTTGTTGTTATGGTTTGGATGTAGAATGTCCCCTGGAAAATCTCATGTATTTGGCAATGCAAAAATGTTCAGAGGTGAAATAATTGAACCACGAGGGTTCTAATCTCATCCGTGGATAACTCCATTGATGGATTAATAATTTGAAGAGATTTTTGGGTGGCCACATAAGCAAGTAGGGCATGGCTGGAGGAGGTGGGTGATTGGGGGTATGGCCTTGGGGACTATATTTGTCCACGGGCCCCCTCCTCTCTCTTTCTCTCTGCCTCCATGACGTGAGAGCAGTATCCCTCTGCGCACCCTGCCACCACTATTTATGCTTTGGAGCTGGCCCTATGGACTTAAACCTCTGACACCATGAGCCCCAATAAAATTTTCCTCCTCTTAGTGTTCTCATTGGGTATTTTTGTCACAGTGATGAGAAAGCTGATGAACATACCCATCTATGTGTATTTTCAGGGATCTTATTCTGATTTGAATAAAATTTGTTAATTCTGATGACCCATTGCTAGAGATGATCAAATGAGACAATATATAAATATATGTTTTGAAAATATTTCTTTTTGGGAGTACTGGGGACTGAATCCAGGGGGCTCTACCACTGAGCTACATCTCCAGCCCTTTTTATTTGTTTTAGAAAGGGTCTCACTAAATTACTCAGGCTGGCCTCGAACTTTCAATCCTCCTGCCTCAGCCTCCTTAGTTGCTGGGATTGCAGGCTTGCACCACTGCACCTGGCTGTATTTTTAAAACACTTTGAAAATAAGTAAGCTATCTTCTTTTTGCTCACATTCTGTAAATAGACCATAAACCTAGAAAGTGCAGAAGTAGCTATGATATAACCACATACCATTTCTTGACTTCTTGTGGTCATTTCTGTCCTCTCAGTCCAGAATGAAGAGGTGGGGAAAGGCCGAGAAGTTCCCTCAAAGGGGAAGGAATTTCCTAGAAAATAGACAGGTAAAGGATCCTTTTGTGTATATAGAGTCTACTAAATCAAAAGTTTAAATTATATTTGGTCTGTGTATTCATAAAAGTCTTCCTTAAGTTTTGTTTCCCTCATGTCAGAGAGAGGTGAATTAATCCCTGTTATATTTTCCTAAATTTCTGTATAACATTGATTACAGGAGTTTGAATTATCCTACAGCTACTATTTCGCTCATAAATGTTTCAGAAACATTGTACCAAGTTATCAAGTTATATTCCTAAGTCCACCCATTTCAGGAAACAACCACAGCTATTTTAAAAATTTTGTTTTTATTTTGTAAGGATTGAGATATAGGCTGCCTGGAATTAGCTTCCTTCTGTCTCTCTTATTATTAAATTTGAGTGTATAATTTTACCCCTGATGTGTTCAGTGAAACATGATTAAAACAAAATAAGCTAGTTTGCAGAACAATAGTACTAATGGGTTAGTCACAAATCTATTGTCATATAATATTAGAAATAAGCATTTCTTGTTGATATCCCTGCCTTAATCAGTTAGCTAGTCCCTAGCGGATTAGGGAGACTGTGTTTAGCCTATTTCCCAAATGGTAATTAAGAAATGGTTTCATTTCCTGGTAAGGGTTGCCAGTGATATCTCTCTGGCCTGTCCACCCTATAAATTCTCTGCCTCCATCCCTCCCTTTACACTTCCTACCCCTCTTAAAAACCCTTGTCCTTTTCCCCATCGCTAAGACCAGGACATTCAAAACCTTCCCTGTGTGTGGGCACTGCCCAGTGAGGAAGAAATGATTAAGCAGCCAAATGTTTGAAACCCAGTTAAATGTACCGATTATCATCTGCTTAACTCTTTCTTATCTTGAACCGTGAGGGGTTTAATGGCTGACACCCATTGTTCTCCTTTTCTTGACATTACTGAAGAAATTAGAACATCCATCTGATTTCCTAAAGTGGCAACAAGTGCCCTGCTGAACTGATTTAGTTGTCCCCTCCTTCCCAGGATGGGTCCCAAGGAAGAGGGCAATGGAGAGTGAGGAACTGTCAGAATTAGCAGTGTGCACTGGTGCTTGCACACACAAATACAAGCACACCACCTCTGTCCACGTGCAAGCCAGGGTTTGTTTAGCCTCTTGTAAAAGGATTGGAGGGGCTTGTAGATAGTCTGCTTAAGAGATAGACTCCCAGTTTCTGTTCTACTTTCTCAGTGATTAAAAATCCTGACAGCAACAGCCGCAGCTTCTGTGTAAAACAGACTTTCCAGCTCAAGCCTGTATCCTGTGGGCTCAGGTGCCATCCAAATACATACCTCACTATAGTAGATCAGAAGGCTGTATCTTATTTGTTATAGTTACAAGAATTATTAATTTTCAGTTAAAGGTTAAATTAAAAGCTCCATTTTTCAATGTTAAAACCACGTCTTACCTCCTTCATGACCATCTTCCGTGCTCATGTGACTGTAGAGAAACAATGAATATCATAAAGATGAATGGTATTTTCTGTCATTTTTTTGAAAAATCAGATCATATTACATATCTTGCTTTTGTCAATGAAAGGATGATGGAATCCCTTCTAAAGCCCCTGTTCTGGATCTAAGTTTATTTCATAGCTGTACTCCAATATATTTAGCCATTCCCTGCTAATGGGCATGTGATTAGTGTCCTGTTGTTCCCTGCTATAAACACACCACATGCTAGGAGAGGTGACACAGTTTCTGAGGTCGGACTGCTTAGATTCAAGTCTTATAATACCACTTACCAATTTCTTGATGTTTGGCAGGAATGTTTCCTGTGTTGAATTCCGTCTCTCCTCCCCCTCCCCAGGTCTTTTGAAATAGCATTGCTATTCATATTGTCATATGTCTCTTTGTCACTATTCATTGTCGCTGTTCTTTTGAGAGAATTTTCTGGGTAACATATAGCCTCCCCCAAGCTCTATCCCCAGGGATTATATTTTTCACATTGTTCACATTTAGTATTTTTGGTCAGAGGCAGAAGGAGTTAGTTGAGGAAGACTTGTAAATTGAAAGATATGTGAAGAATCTATCTCAAACAATAATTAAGGGTGGAAAAAGCCATTGCTTTGGGGAATTACTGTGTATTGTGTTGTCCTGTTACTTTCATTACTTTATGGGTTTTCCCCACAGCAATGCATGCTAATTGTAGACAGTTTGAGCTACTGAAAAGTATAAAGATTAAAGTAAAACTATCAGGTATTACTAAAAAGAAGTGGCATGAGGGATTTTTTCGGTGTGTTGGAATCACACTTCTGGTATCCTGATTACCTAATGTGGTTACATGAATCTGTACATGTGTTAACATTCATAGAACTATACATCCCCCCAGAAATGTTAATTATACTATATGATTTTTTTGTGTCCTGAAGATTCAGCCCAGCCCAGGGGCATTCTACCTCCAAACTACACCCCCAGCTCTTTTTACTTTTTGTTTTGAAATGGGGTCTCTCCAGGTTGCTATCTCACTAAATTGCTGAGACTGGTCGCAAACCTGTGATCCTCCTGTCTCAGCTTCCCAAGTACTGGGATTACAGGCATGAGCCATCATGACTGGCTTTATATGATCTTTTTTTTTCAAAATTAAAAAAGTAGAACCATTTATAATGGTTCAGTAGTAATATTTGCATTAATCAATAGTAATATTTTGGTATATTTCTAGTATTTCTATGAATATTACTACAAATATTCTTTTACAAAATTGGGGTTATATATGTGTGTGTGTGTATATATATATATATATATATATATATATATATACTGATTTTTAGTATCTTGGGCATTTTTAGTGGCTACGATAGGAGAGTTGCAGGTTCCCAGCCAGCCTCAGCAACTTACTGAGGCCCTCCTCAATTTAGCAAGACCCTGTTTCAAAATAAAAAATAAAATAGGGCTGAGGGTATAGCTCAGAGGTAAAACTTCCCTGGTTCAATCCCTAGTACCACAAAAAAATTAAGTATACAACAAAAAATTGTTAATTTAAGAATGAACACTTATGTTCTCCTATTAAAACTGTTCTCAGGATAAAATCCAGCCTTCACTGAAAAATCCTTTTCTTTCCATGGGCTACAAAGTTCTACCGCCTGGGTTCCTGGAAACTGCCCAGCCACAGCCGTGGATCCTGCCGTTTCCAGACCTCTGCAAGTGCTCCCTGGTTTGAAGCCCTGGAATGCTTCCCTTTTCTCCATCCATCCTCCATTCCCTTCTCCTTCCCCGTCTACAAAGCTGATGCCCTTCAGCCTTAGCTCAGAAGTCACTTCAAGAGGGATCTTCCCTGAACACCCATTTCCCTTCTACTCCTCTTTTTCTTCACACAACACCCTGTCCTTTCTTTTAACACTTTCCAAAGTTGGTATTTATTTCTACATTAACCTTATTTATTGTTGGTCTCCCACTTGATTATGAGCTCTGTCGAGGCAAGGACCCTGTCAGTTCTGCTGGATGCCCGCTGCTGAGCTGAGCAGAGTGCCTGGCGCCTGGTAGGTGCTGGATATGAAGTCATTGGTTGTCTGACTGCCTGACTAAATGAGTAAGAGCGAGCATGCTCTAGTACACAGAGATCTCATGATTACACGGATATGTTTGGCAATCCTACATTCAGATTTTAATATTTCTTTTATTTTTGGGGGGGTACTGGGGTTTGAACCCAGAGGCATTCTACCTCCAAGCTACACTCCCAGCCCGATTTTATTTCTTATTTGGAAACAGGGTCTTAATTAGGTTGCTGAGAGCCTCACTAAGTTGCCGAGGCTGGCTTTGAACCTGTGATCCTCCTGTCTCAGCCTCCCAAGTACTGGGATTACAAGTGTGTGCCACCACGCCAGGCTCAGATTTCAATATTTCTAATCAAATTAACTATAAGTGGCATTGAGCATGTTCAGTGGCCATCAGTGTATCTTCATTTAATGAAATCAGTTGTGATCCTCTCATTCCATACTCGAGTATTTTAAAATCTAGACAATTCTTCCTTTTCCAATTAGCTTTTCTTTATTTTCCTTTCTTTTGTGTTAGTTTTGTGCTCTACCCTTCCAACCCCCACTATGCATATGGGTATATACATTTGTGTCTCTATTTGTATTTTTTAAGTTACTACTGGTTTTACAGCTCTTACTTTCTTTGGAAAACAAAAGCTTTACCTTTTTTTTTTTTTGGTGCTAGGGATTGAGCCCAGGGGCATTCTACCTCTGAGCTACACCCCCAGCCCCAGCCCTATTTTTTATTCTTTATTTTGAAACAGGGTCTCACTAGGTTGCTGAGAGTCTCACTAAGTTGCCGAGGCTGGTCTCAAATCTGCGATCCTCCTGTCTCAGCCTCCCACCTACTGTGATTACAGGCATGTGCCACCACGCTTGGCTCTTTACATTATTTTTAACCCCATCAACTACTTTTACCCTTTTTGTTCTTTGCTTTTTTGTTACCCTCCCCCCATGTTTTCCCCCATCAAATTCAATTGCTAATTCTCTGTGAGTTGGGCTGTCAAGACTCAAGTCAGTTTCTCTTTCTTGGACTGTTTAAAAGATTTTGAAGTTATAATTAAGTAATTAAATTGAATAGTAGAAAAATTTGGCACTAGGTTATGTGTGGGCTTGCTTTTTTTGTTGTGTATTTGTTTAATAAATCCCTTAGTAATTTTTTGCAGGAGGAAGCCAGAGTTAATCATCATTTGATGTGTGAAATAGATGGTATCTAAGGTGGATGTTTGGGTGGGAGGGGAGCAGCAATACTGCTCAGTATTTGGCATCAAATCATATCACCTGCTTCTATCTGTCAATTCCTGGTAAGTCTTTGTATCAATACTTCCTATCAATTCTGAATTGTCTGATCCAAAGTGGGTCAGAGACCTCCAGCTGATCCTGCTCCTTGCCACGTGGAGGAAATGGATCCTTACCATTCTTGTGATTGTTCAGCTCAGGTGGAAGCAGTTGTCCAGGACAGCATTAAATCAGGGTCCTTCTAGAAGGACATCCTATCCGCCTAGATAAGACAAGTGAAAGTAAAAAGAATCACTCTGATTTCCAGTGAGAATTAGGTGATAACCAAAAAGGCAAGGAATGTCATTATTGTTGAGGGCTTCCCCCCTCCCTTGAAATGGTAAAAAAAGGAGAGTGTATAGACACCTTTGGAAAGTTCACTTTCCCTTTAAAATGACTAGGAAATCAAAAGGCTAGAAATGTTAAATCTCATTTAACCTTTAAAGATAAGATGATGGGATATAGTATAAATGGACACTATGGCATCCAAATATAGTTAAGTGGTTTCTTTATTTTTCTGGTAAACCACCATGGCTAGAAAATGTGATTTCTCAGCTCTCTGTCCAAGGTTGCAACCAATTCAGGAAATATCCCAACAAAACACTGTCCCTGTTAGGACACTGCTCAGGTGAGGGAGCAGTGGCAGGGAAGCGGTGGTGGCACACGTTGCCATGGAGACGGAGGTTGGTAGGAGGCAAACTTGGGCTAAGAGTCGCAAGTCCACACTTTTACTGCTTTCCTTAAGATATGTGGTTAAAAAAAATTAGTTTCATATTAAACTGTTTTAAAAAAGCAAACACACTTGAGATTGGCAGGTTTTCTTCCTGGTGCCTGGAACTATGCCCTCATTTATTGTGGCATATTCAAAACAGCATATTTTAAAGTAGTAATTACAGTACAGACCATCAACAAGACCAAATATGTGCCATGCTAATCTTTGTACAGTGATCTGATAAATCAATGTTGTTCTCTTTTATTAGTGTCTGAAAGTAGTTAAGAAATATTTTCAGTAAAACCCTTGTTGACATTCAAGGTATTTGTATTCTAAGAAGTAATGGAAAGACAAAGGCTAAATCTCATTCAGTATTTTTATTTTATTTATTTATTTATTTATTTTTTGCAGTACCGGGGATTGAACCCAGGGGCGTTCTACCTCCGCGCTACACCCCCGGCCCTATTTTTTATACTTTATTTTGAAACCGGGTCTCACGAAGTTGCGGAGGTCCTTACTAAGTAGAGAGAGAGAGAGACAGAGAGAGAGAGAGAGAGAGCGAGCTGAGGCTGGCCTTGAACCTGGATCCTCCAGTCTCCGCCTCCCAAAGTACTGGGATTACAAGCGTGCGCCACCACGCCCGGCTCTCATTCAGTATTTTTAAATTTATTTTTGGTACTGGGGATTGAACCCAGGGGGCTTCACAACTGAACTACACCCCTAGCCTTTTATTTTATTTTATTTTTTGAGACAGGGTCTTGCTAACTTGCCCATGCTGGCCTTGAACTTGAGATCCTTCTGCCTCAGCCTCCTGAGTAGCTGGGATTACAGGTGTGCTTCTTTGGCTTTCTGTCTTTTTTCTTTTTTATACTGAAGGTTGAACCCAGGAGCATTCTACCTCAGAACTACACCCCCAGCCCCATTTTTAAATTTTTTTAAATTTTAAAACACGGTCTCACTAAGTTGCTGAGGGCCTCACTAAGTTGCTGAGGCTGGCCTCCAATCTGCAATCCTCCTGTCTCAGCTTCCCAAGTACTGGGATTACAGGCATGTGCCACCACGCCCAACTCTTTTGGCTTTCCTGATGCTATCTTTGATTCCTTCTAAAATGGGATGGATAAAATAATACAGAGAGGCAAATATCTGCACTTCATTTTGCTGAGTATACAGGGGCAGATTAGGAAGAGGTTGGATCTCTAAGACCAAAACTAAATGTAGAGGGATTACTGGACAAAAGCTAAACAAAACCAATTTTTGTGTTCTGTCAAAACATTCTAAATAATGAACTCCCCCATCTAGGCTCATGAGATAAATGCAGAGGTGTATATTAGGTTGGAGGCCAGCTTGGGCAACTTACGAGACCCTGTTTCAAAATAAAAAAGGCTGGGGTATAATTCAGTGGTAGAATACTTCTGGGTTCAATCTCTAATACCACACATAATAATAATAATAATTAAAAATACAATCCACACCCAGTGCTACCAAATGTATGACCATTTACCTTGAGCAAAACACACACACAAAAAAAGTCACCAGTATTAGAGGAAAGAAGTATTTGTCCTGATGCCAGCAGAGCTACTTTAAAGAAGAAAAAACCAAAAGGAACAAAAACAAAAACCCTCGGTAGGATGCTAATCAGGCCTATTCAGAAAAGCCCTAATTAATGTAATTAAAATCTGTCAGATCAAACTGATTAGCCTGATAGTCAAGCCTAGGGAGGGAGTGTGGCTCCTGGGGGGAGGGAGGCAGCTGCTGCCTAGGTGGGGTTGGCTTTCAGGAGAAGGAGGTGGTTGGTCTCCAAGGTGATCGAAGCAACTTGTCTTCCATTTCCATGGAAGGAGGACAGTGGGCCTGGCTGGAGAGCTCCTTGCCTGTGGCTCTCGGTACTTGACGTCCTGAAGCACTCAGGTATGAGAAGCAGGTTCTTTCTGCGCTGTGATGGAAGGCAGTGGAAGGGGCGGTCATCTTCCTCTTTGACAGCTAGAATACAGCTGAGGCATTTTTCATCTCCTGGCAATCCCCTGTCGCAGTCATTGGCCATGACCACTGACACACCAGCAGGAAGGAGACAAAGGCCGCGTCATGTGATCTTCCTGATAGGGCTGTTGACACAGGCCTCTTTTGCAGATCTACATTCTGGGGTAGGAGAGCAGCAAGTGGCCTCTGCCCGGGCTGGGCTCTGCACTGGGGAGAGGGAGAGCTCCGCTCAGGGACACCCCTGCAGAAACTCCAGGCTGCCTGAGAGGAAAAGTGAGTATTTTCATCTGCCATGGGAAAGAATATTATTCCAGCCAAATTGAAGGATGAATGACAAGTCAATGCAGGGTTAAGAAATTCTCTGAGCTTCTAATTGCGTCCTGAGAATATATTCTTTCCTAAAGGTGCAAAATGGCATTCCTCCTAATAACTTAATCTGAAGTTTCAAGAAGGGAATGCAGGTATTTAGCACTTCTTTGTACTGATATCGAAGTTTAAAAAACAAAATTCACTTAGGAGATTGGTGCTAATCATATGAAACAACTTATATGATCTTTTGTTGAAGAAATTTATGTGATCTTTTCTTATTTTTTAAAAACTAATCAATACACAGGACTGAGTGTCCTGGGTCTTTATGATGCTTTAGGAATATTGTATCCATTTTGGTTTTGCTGCTAATACCTGTATCAAAAATACTAGGGGAAAATAGCTAGTGGAAGTAAGGAAAGAATTTGTCATTTCAGCTTTTTTCCTTAATTTTAAGTACCATGTGTAATGTACCCCTCATTTTCAGTCATAGGTTAGCAATTTAAGTTTATGCAATTTCTTTAGTTTTTGAGAACTGTGAGAGAAGTGGTTAATTTGAGTTTTATTAGCATACTACATTTTAAAAAGTGTCTTTAGCAATGGAATGAGTCTTCAGTGGAAATGGCTATAGAAAGATGACACGTAAATAGTTGGTCAAAATATAAGTTGAGAATTGCATACCTTCTTTTCATTGTGAGACTTAGCTAATTGTACTAGATTAGAATGTAAGAAGGAAAATGTTTGTCACAGGAAGTTGATGGGACCTAGCAGGGGAAATATGTGTGTTGGGATCTTCAGAGTCACATTTTTCTACAATTTGTCATAATGGTTGCACAAAGTGATAGCAATTATAAGAGCTCTCACTACTATTTTAAAAACTAATCAGCAAACCAGTTTGGTAACTGAGAGAGTAAGAGCTGGAACTTGGGGACCCTGGATGGTTACCCATTTTTGCTGTTGATTGGTCAAGGGAAAACAGATTCTATTCTCTGACTCTCTGGTCCTCAGGTAAAAGCAGAGGGTGGGCTGGAAGAACTGCACAGTTCTAAAAGTCTGGAACATTTCAATGAATAAATTCCAGGTAGGTGGATGGTTTTTTTCTTAGCTGTGAAACTTCAGGTTCAGCACTTCTCAGTTTGTGCCAGGAATTTTAAAATGAAATGATAATTAGTAAACAAGTGTTATGTCTCCGCTTATATTTTATTTGGTATGAATGGCTAGAATTTGGAAAAAAATTCCCTTCCCTTTTCCAGACATGTGAGGGCAGGGGCTCTGTGTCTGTACAAAGCAATTTCTCTGGAAGAAGCATGTGTGAGCGCCGGGTGGGCGGGACTCGGACATGCAGAACTGACTGCCCCTCATTATCACGAGGTCAGCAGCTAAGTTCTGTCTGCACCTGTACCAATCAGGCTAGGCCAAGCCTATGTTTGACTTATCCCCCTTTTCTTGCAGTTTCACAATTTTATGGCTCTCCTGGTTCCATTGATATCCTTGAAAAAGAGAGCTGAGTTCAGTTAGTGAACCTGCAGTAAAGGGTGCTTGCCTGGTCAGCACAGGGTCTTATCAGGAGAGAAATGTGTTTTATGGAATCCTGAAGGCCAGCGAGGTAGGGGAAGGCTTTTTTTCTTTTTTCTTGTTGGTATTTTTTGTCTTTGCTTCAGATTTAACCTCTTCTATTCCTTAGTACTTTAGAACTCTTTTTTTTTCTCTACGTGTGAAGGGAATGCTTTCCAACTTTATATTAGCTCTTTTGAGAGCATGTGGGCAGGTGGGTGAGCGTGTGTGTGTGTGTGTGTGTGTGTGTGTGTGTGTGTGTGTGTGAAGACATTGGTGCTAGGAAGCCAACTGGTTGCAACCCTCAGAACTAACTGATTCCTCTATTATTTCTACTGTAGAAGAGCTTGGCAACAAATGTTGAAATCTATAACTTCCTTTTACCAAGAACCCTCGATTAAGCTGACCTAATTGTATACATCTTATGTCTATATGGATATGATTTCCATACATTCCTTTAGTAAACTTCCGAAGTCACGTGTCGAGGTAAATGGCCATAAGAGTCCCTCATCTTGGCCAGAGAGGATGGAGATGGCCGATGCTACTGCTGAGATGCCCTCGGGGCTCCTCCAATGACACTGTCCCCACCACCCTGCCCTGCTTGCTCTCCTCCTTTCCTCTCTCCCTCTCCTGGGCCATTTTTGTGGCATCTATCACACTTTCCTACTACTGTGCCCACCCTACAGTGTTATGATGTATCTCTGCATCTTTCTCAGTACCTGGCACCTGTAATAACTGTCCGCTTGAGTGGATGAATACAGAAAAGAATGATAATTGACTGCTTTAAAAAATTAAATGGGTCCTTCATTCTCCTGAGTCTCCATTTATTTATTTTTTTGAGGGAGTGAGGTTACTGGGGATTGAACCCAGGGGCATTCTACCTCCAAGCTACACCCCCAGCCCTTTTTGTTTTTTTATTTCAAAACTTTTTCTTGCTAAGCTACTAAAGTTGCTATGATCCTGTCTCAGCCTCCCAAGTACTGGGATTATAGGCATATATCACCAAGCCTATCTTCCATTTATCTTTATTTCTTGTTTTTTGGGGCTTTGAGAATCTGAATGTAGGTAATCCAGAATTTCAAACCAACACTTTTTCCTCCATACTAATTTGTTGGCCACCTCTTTAGTTTTCCTACAAATGCAAGATAATACATTATTTGAATTTTCAAACTATCAAGACTTGGTGGAGAGTAACATAAGCGAGATGGCCTAAGTAATAAGCCTGAGCCCCGATGCTGGCACGGTGTGAATTTGGAAAAGCCTCCTCAACGTATTGGGCCTCTACTTGCTCTACTTGCACTTGTATAAAATGCAGGGGCAGAACCCATGGACAGTGGTTCTCAGACGGAGGCTTTGGATTTCTACGTTGCTTTTACAACCAGACTTCTGCTTTTATCTATTCCATTTGTTAGGGTAACTCTAAGAGATTTCAGAAAGTTTAATAGCCAATAATATTAATAATAATAATAATAATGATAACCAGTGGTGATTCCACTACTAAGATAAGATGTTTAGGTGGTGTTGTATTATACTACATTATCTCTAAAGTTCCATAGAGAATTCTAAAAGTGTGTGATATAGACTGGAGCATGCTCTTAGTATGTACCAGGCCCTGGGTTCAATCTCCAGCACCCAAAGAAAAATAAAGACAAAGAAAAAAAGTCAAGGTAAAAGTGTAGGATTTGAAAAGAGCAGAAAAATAACATTCCTAAGATCGGAATGAAAGCCTGAATCTGGGTGTGGTGGTGCACGCTTGTAATCCCAGTACTTGGGAGGCTGAGACAGGAGGATCATAGGTTCGCAGACAGCCTCAGCTACTCAGGCCCTCCACAACTTAGTGAGAACCTGTTTCAAATAAAAAATAAAAAACAGGGCTGGGGGTGTAGCTCAGAGGTAGAATGCCCCTGGGTTCAATCCCCAGTACCGCAAAAAAAAAAAAAAAATGAAAGCCTGAATGAGAATTACTACAAATAGAAAAATTTTTTGTATTATTTATGGCACTTTTGGATATAAAGTATTGAGGTTTGTTGTTGTTGTTGTTATTGGTGGTGGTGTGTGTGTATTTTGTGGTACTGGGGATCTAACACAGGGCCTTGCACAAACTAAGCCAGCGCTCTACCAGTGAGCTACACCCTCAGCCCCTTTTTTCTTTCCCATCCAGAACATTTGGGTCCCACTGAAGAGGAACTTAAGAAGGATCAGCAAACCAAGAAGTTTCCTTAACTATACCTAGGACTGAAAATCATGGTAGCAAGCATATTTAAGATGTAATATGGTCCTTATTAATGGTTAACTCTTTGAGCTGGCCTGGGCTCCTTAAGCAAACACAACCACAGAGGGATAGGTCTTCTTTCCCCTGTGGACCCAGGCTTAGATACTAAGCTCCAGGGCTGAGGTGGCCTCTTCCCCAGACGACTCTCAGCAGGAGGGCTTTCACTGTCTCTTCACACAGGAAGGGAAGGAATCATGTTACTTACACTGCTATTTTCAAATAAAGAAGGCAAAGAAGGGGGACTGGTTCTGTAAATGTCTTTAAGATCACAGGGTAGCTGACCTGACTTTCTCAGCTGTTATTTTGCCTGTTTAACTGACCCGTTGTCTGAACAGGTGTGAGGTGCACCAAAGGATTGCTTAGGATAGCTGGCATAACTTTCTTTTCTGTCTGGAAGAAAGAGGGGGCAAAAAGTAGACCATAACATCTCTTGGCTAGGAAAATTCTGAAGTCTGAGACCTTAAAGGGGGAAATGATGCTGAAACCTGAAGATTCTTTATAGAAGGCAAAAATTATTTATGAAAAGGTGAGTGGCTGCAATTTTCTGGGTAACAAGTTTGTTTTATTTCTTCTTCCACATATCAATCAGATAGTTAAGATTTAAAAAAATTTAATTAACATTATATGAAGTAAAATAAGGCAGACACAAGAAGAAAAATATTGTATAATCCCATTTGTATGAAGGATCTGGAGTAGTCAGATTCATAGAGCTAGAAAGTAGAATAGCGGTTACCAGGAACTAGAAGTAGAGAAGAAGGAATAAGGAGTTATTGTTTAATAGGTTTGGGGTGATGAGAATGTTCTGGAGATGGATGGTGGTGATGCTCGCACAACACTGTGGATGTACTTAACGTCAATGACCTGTACAGTTAAAGTTGCTAAAATGGTAAATTTTATATCATGCATATTTTAGCACAACAAAAAATATATATATTATCTCATATATATAGTTCAAAGACATACTTATTATAAGATATACCAAAGGAAATTTATAAAAAGATGCTGTGACAAGGAGATTACTGTGATGAAGGCATAATACATTTAAAAATTTTTTTTTAAGTGAACTAAGTGTTTGGGCAACATTTTTTTTTTTTTACTCTATGGGAAATTTTCCATATCCTGTGTGTTAAAGGCATGGTCTTCTTGAATTTCTAGTGAATGATGCCTTTTATGTCTTTCACGCTTCATGTACTGTACAATTAACTAACAATTCTAAAAATAATTATCAACTTAATGTTAATAACTTATGTTTTACCTCATCAGACTGTGGCATTGTGAAATTTCCACTTTATTAATTTAACAATTACTTTGGATCTTCTGGTGGAAGACAAATTGTCTTGTGATTGTTAACATTTGATAATTTATTTGCTATGATGGTAGATTTACACCCAACTACTCAATAGAGATTATTAAAACCTAAAAATTATTGGAATATTATTATTTTTCAATTGTACCATTTAAAGCAATTTAATAAAACTTTAATTATAATTTAAACTTAGAATTAATTTATTCATTTGTTTTATTCAGTTTAGGCAAAATGGACCCAATTTCACTTCCTGCTTTGCCCCAATGATTGTATGTGTGTTACTGGGGATTGAACCCAGGAGCATTCTACCTCTG
Source organism: Glis glis (assembly GCA_004027185.1). Lineage (NCBI taxonomy): Eukaryota > Metazoa > Chordata > Mammalia > Rodentia > Gliridae > Glis > Glis glis. Next base: position 68,570 of record PVJS01000297.1, read on the forward strand.
AGCTACACCTCTAGCCCTTTTTTATTTTTGTTTTGACTTTTTTGTTTTGTATTGTTTAGTACTGGGGATTAAACTCAAAGGCATTCTACCTCTGAGCTATACCCTCAGCCCTATTTTTTAATTTTTATTTTGAAAAAGGATCTTAATAGGTTGATGAGTCTTACTACTTGCTGCGGCTGTCCTCAAACCTGTGATTCTCCTGTCTCAGCCTCCCAAGTACTGGGATTACAGGCGTGTGTCACCACACCGGGCTATATTTTGTTTTGAAACAGGGTTTCGCTAGGTTGCTGAGAGTCTCACTAAGTTGCTGAGGCTGGTCTCAAACCTGCAATTCTCCTGTCTCAGCCTCCCAAGTACTGGGATTACAAGAGTGGACCACCACTCCTGTCTCCAATGATTTTTATTTATACCAGTTTTATGCGCATGTGCAATGAGGTTTGGATCGGAAGCCCCTTCTGTATTCTCTCTCCCCAAATAAGAAAAAGCTTTATTGCACATAATCTAATTTGAATTTCTAGCAAAGCATTTTTTAATCTGACAGAAGATCTCTTAGTGAAAATTAAATTTCTAAAACAATCAAATTAGAATAAAGCAGAGATGTAAAGTAATAATCTCTCAAGTAGCATTCTTCCCTTCCTATGTTTTTCTCCTGTGTTTCATTTACAATTTAAAGAAGACAAAGTTGAGACCCAAACCTATGCATAAATATACTGTCCCACAGTATCCTGATTGTTTTAATTATTTTAAATCTACCTATTGGCACCTAAGGAGGCTTATAAACTTTAAAATGCCAATGCTCTGAGAATACTTATTTGTTCTCATTGGGACCAAGTTCTTAAGTAAAAAGGTTGAAGCAGAAATGGAGTTCCGTAAATGAAGAGGATCCCTGAATAAGTGTCTTGGCTAATGTTCTTTTTTTATAGTTTATTTTAGCAGTAGCACTGTGCCTCCCCCAAATGTTTACAATACTCTGTTTGGGTAGAAAGTTCATGCCTTGGAGTATCCTTAGCCCCTGCTTTACAGAGTGGTGAGATAGTCTGAATGAGTGTCTAGAGTACAAAGGTTATGAACTACTGGGAAAAAGTTACAGAATGAAAGCCCCTTTGGGGTTTCCTTGCAGAGCACAATCATTGTGTTGGTCGCTTTTTTTTTTTCATGGAAACTAAAATCTTGGGTCAGGTCCCTCTGCTTGCAGTATTGGTCTGCCTACCGCTCAGTTAAGTGGTTAACCCAAAACTGATGGCGTCAGGGGGCGGTCGTCACAACTGCATTGTACCAAAGAGCATCAGCTAACAATGTTTACAGTTGTATAGAAAGAAACCTGAAGGAAGATACAAACTTGGATATTTTATTGAAGGGTTTTAAGATGCTTTTTGACTTTGAAGTAAATGGATTCTTTCTAAAAATATTTTAAAACCTTTTGTGCATATGCCTGATATACTTCTGCTTAAAACTAAAAATCAAATCTACTTGTTCCCTTCTGTCTGTCTGTCTCTCACTTAAAACTAACTCTGAACTGGGGGAAGGGCAGGAGGTACGCAGCCATAAAGAAGAACAAAATTACATCATTTGCAGGGAACTGGAGAACATTATGCTTAGTGAGATTAGTCAATCACAAAGAGTGAAAAGTTGGATATTCTCCCTAATATGTGGAATCTAGGGAGAATGGGACTTAAAAGGGAACCCCAGAAAGAGACGGAGAAAATGTTAGTTGAGCAAAGAAGGCGACCTAACTGAGGGAGACGGGAGGGGGGAAGAGGGAAATACACTAATGCACATGATGTGTACACACAAACTTATCACAGTCAATCACTATGCTGAGCACGGAAAGGAGGGAAGGGGGAGGGAATAGGGTGGGATTTGAGGGAGGGCTAATGAGCAATGTGTGCATGCATGCTTCTGATACCCCGACACTTATCAAAACGTATAACTACGAGAAGAGGCTTCATTTAATGTTTTTCAAAGCCTTCTCTGCCAAGACAAAGTATAAATTTCCTTGATCTTTTTGGGAATAGCATATATGTGTATTTGTTCATGAACATACTTTAGCATAAAATACACTATGGATCTTTGATGGAGCAAATACAGATTTTGAATCAGAGTGAGATCGGGTTTTGACATTCCATACATTTTACTCATCACTATCACAAGTACTGGCAGTTCATTTATACTCTTGGAACAAAATATTTTGAAATGACCCATACTGCTATCAGGTCTGTGACCCGGTTTTCATCTGCCAAGGAGCACTTCCCCATATGGTCTGTCTTGGACTATCTGAGCTAAGGAGGGGAAGCAATCTCACAAAGCATTGCTCTACTTCCTGGTTTCCAACAATTCAGGGATTCGCCTTTGGCTCACCATACCCAAACTGCTCACTATCCACTAAACATTGGCATCTCTTTAGACAGAGTCCTTGTGAGGGATGACCCTTTCTTACTCAGAACTTCTTGGTTCAAAACATATCATGGAGCCTTTAGCTATTGATTTTCAATGGCTAAAAATCACTGCTAATTTAACCTTCCTACTATTTGACTGATAGGAGACTGGGTGTGGGGGGCCTTTAAATGTATATTCAATAATACCCTACTTTGCAGCTTGGCAAAACAAAGCAAAACAAAACAACAAAAGACTTGACTTTTAAGGGATTTTTTTCTTTGATTTAGTTATATTTGTGTGAACCAAATGCTGTCATTACCTTGGGAGGATATATACATGTCCTGTATTATTATACACATGAGACATATTATTAATCCGGTTGGGGCCTAGTGTATGATTAGCAACCTGGTTCACTATCATAACTAGTTGTCTATGATTCTCTTACATTTTATTTACTTGTTAGAGCATTTTAAATGGAAACTGTATATCATTCACGTATCTGAATCCTTAGGGAAAAGAAAAGAAGAATGGATTATGTGTCCCTTTGGAAAGCCTGCGGATTAGATTATCAGCACAGTTAATACTTACGGGACCGTGTGTCTCCCTAACTTGCCAATTTCTATTTGTTGAGTGTTGCAAGAGTTTGCTAATTAAACAATTCACATGGTGTTTTGAGCAGAACTTGTGGACATTTCGCCAACTCAATTTATTGCTGCAGTTGAAAAAAGTTGGTGTTTGTTAACCTTCTTGCCATGTGTAAGGAGAATCGTGGGTATAGCGCCTGGCCCTGACTCTAAAGGGTTCAGAGTCAGGACTGAGACTTCATTCACCAATATGCCTGTTGTTATTTCAAGCACCACTCTCAGTCACTGTGTTGAGCTTGCAAATTTTGGTTAAGTACTAAGACTCTTGCTTGAGAGTCCAAATTAAAGTTGAATATAGGAGTGGATTGGGAGAGATGTTCATTTCTTAAGAGCAAACAACTTTTTCACTCAAGGAAAAAACACATTGCTTCAGATATAAAGGTAGAAATTGAGGTATTTAAGGTTAAAAGAAAACCCTTTCAAGTTAAGAATTTCCATATCATAATTCTTTACAGATGAAACTACAAAGCAGTTTTATTTCATTATTGAAGCACAAGCTTCCAGCACCAGCATTTGTTGCATAGCCCAGCAGGATGTAGGGTTCTGGCCTTCCTGCTCCTGAGCCCAGTGAGTGAGCCCCCAGCTGTGAGATGGAGGAGCTCAGGGAGTGTGGCCTGGGACCCACAGATCCATCCTAAAAAGGAGAAGGGCAGTTTCTGGCCTCCCCACCTCTTACCCCCTCTCCTATGCAAGTGATTTGACTAATTGGACAGTCTGGAAATACAATTCGTAGGAATATTAATGGAGCCTCAATAAGGATGGAAAACTCACCCCCACTCATCTACTCCACTGCAATGTGTATCGACTCATTTGGGCTTTCATTCCTTCAGACCCAGAAACCCATTTTATCAGCCACACACAACCCTGCTCAGAAGCTGGGAGAGAAGCTCCTGCGAAGGAAGTGGGTTTGAGTCTGCTTGCCCTTTGTTGTGGTCAGTAAAGGAACTACTTGTGCTTTTTAATTAGAAGGGTGGGACCAGATTCTTCCTAATTGCAATTTGCGTTGTAATACAAAGCATTTAAAGAAGAACGACTTTTTCAAAAGAAATTCATGTACATTCTCCCCTGCATTCATCTCCTAGCTTTGTGTGTGTGTGTGTGTGTGTGTGTGTGTGTGTGTGCCTTTTCATTGAATGACTTCTCCTTTTATACTCTTTACTTAATGCTTCCTCTAGAACTTACCCAGCCTCCTCAGTTCTTAATTTTAAGTTTTCGAAGATGCAGCACTGCTTTCGCTTGTTACTTAGCTTGTGAAAGTACCCAAGGTATGCAGGACCCTGGTGGTCCCATGTAGGTCAAGGAGTGTGGACGCAAAAGTGCTCCAGAAAGAAGAACTCAGCAGGGCACGTTTAGGATAGCCAGAAAGTGTTCATCAGAAATTGCAGACAGCTGCTTGTGCTAAGTAGGATTTATCCTTAGAACTAGACAAGGAAATTTGTATTTCCTGTTTTAATTAGAAGGGACTTTCACAACATAAGAATAAAAGGCCTGGTTTGCCCCAAAGACATGCATCTGCTTTATATAAAAATAAATGCATTATAAGTGTGAGAAATTGCTTGAAGATGGCCATGATATTGAGAATATGCTGTGTATTTACTTTATAGTCATCTGAGGTTTTCTTTTCCAGTAAGGTTAAGAACCTCAAGAATTTTTATGAGTGGTTTAGAGAAAAGCATGTTCAAGCGCTGTTGCTCATGTTATATTCGTACAGAAAGGAGAAAAGCCTTTTGTTTCATACACCTGCCAAATACATTCACATAAATGCAGCTTTTTCTTATAGAACCTGAGAAGAGGCAGTAGTCCTTAATTTTTCACAATTGTTGAGCTGAGACGCATATGAATAGAGTATAAATTGATAGGAGTGTGTGTGTGTGTTCTTCTGAACTTGTAGGAAAATGACTGGTTTCTTGCATAATATTGATTTTTCTTTTTAATAAATCACCTTTACCTATGTCAATGAAGAGAATGCCAAATTCACTGTTTCAAAGGAAAACATGTCAAAGAGCCACTTTAAATCATTTGCAGTGACAGAAGAGTCCCAGCAGAACCATAAATCATCTTCTAAAATGAAACTGGATATAATCACTCAGTCCTTGCTCTATATAAAGCTCAGGTCTTTTTTGTTTGTTTGTTTGTTTGGTGTTTTTGGTGCTGGGTAGTGAACCCAATAAAACTCAGTTTTTATTCTTGTGTCTCTCTTACTTTAAGAAAATATGCCTGAAATCTTAAGGTTTAAAGAAATCCATTTTCCTTCTTAATTATACAAATATTGATAAGACAGAAAATAAGAAGAGATATATTCAGAAAGTCATAATTCAACTTTTGCTATTAAAAGTAGGTAGAACTTGATGCAAATTAATCTATAGTTTCCCTCTCTTGTTCCTGTGCCAGTCCCTCCTAACTCACCCATGTGGGTGTGGAGCACTTCTTGGTTCTATAGGTTTATATTCTTGAAATGCCTTGTGATTGTTCCTTTCCTTGGCCTCTTCTTACATTATATACCACCCTACACCAATATTTGCAAAAGTTCTTTTTGACTCTCAAATAATTCTTGAAACAACCTCTAAGTCAGTTAGAGCTGCTATAACAAAGTATTATAGATCGCCTGGCTTATAAATAAATGGAAATGTATTTCTTACAGTTCTGGAGTATGGGAAGTCCAAGATGAGGGTCTACCATGGTCCAGTTCTGGTGAGGGCCCTCTTCCAGGCTGCAGACGGCTAATTTCCTGTTGTGTTCTCACTTGGTGGAAAGAAGATGAGAAAGCTCTCTGGAGTCCCATTTGTTTGTTTGTTTGTTTGTTTGTTTGTTTGGGGTATTGAGTGTTAAGCCCAGGGGCATTCTACCTTGGAGCTACACTCCCAGCCCTTTTTTATTTTTTTATTTTGAAACAGGGTCTCTGTAAGTTGCTGAAGCTAGCCTTGAACCTGAGATACTCCTGTCTCAGCCTCCCAAGTACTGGGATTACAGGTGTGTACCACCATGCCCAGCTTGAAGTCCCTTTTAAAAGTGCACTAATCCCATTCATGAGGGTCCTACTGTCTTTAACTAATCGCCCCCCCCAAACTCCCTCTCACTACCTTCACTTTGGGGATTAGGATTTCAACATATGAATTTGAGGAGGACACAAACATTTAATCATTACAGTTCAGAGTAAATGATTCTGGCCCCTGTTCACTTCCACGCTGACATTCCCACACAAGTAGTCAGCATATTTAAGTTCATAATGTCAGATCTTGTTCAAGAAATCCCTGTGCACAACAACCACTCAAGGAACCACATTTAAATGTATAAGCATTCCAAGTCTCCATCTGCTCATTCAATAATTATTTCACCCAACAAACATTTGAGTACTTACATGTACCATTGTTCTAAATGCTGAAGACACAGAGGCTTAGACACACACACACACACGCACACACACACACTATTTTGTAACCAATGACCGATGGAGATTACATTCTAATAGGAAAGATATAAATCAATAAGCATGTTAATTAATACAACTTTAGATATAATGCAAGATAGTGATGATGATAGTGAAACTAAAACAGTGTAAGGGGGTAGAGAATGATGGGATTGGGTGCTCTTTTAGATAAACACAAACAAGAATGATTATTGAGGAGGGGGCGTTTGAGTAGAGACTGTAAATGAAATAAGTCATCCCAGTAAGGTCTGGTGGAAGATTGGTACAGATTCCAACGTAGAAATGTGCTGCCTGTCACAGAAACAGAAAAAGAAATCCAAACCAGTGTGGCTAGAGTTTGGACAACCAGCAGGAGAGGGAGAGGAGAGGAGATCCAAGGGACAGGTAGAACATGGAAGGTCTTGTTTGTATACTCTGGTGCATAAGGAGTTTTCATTTCATTTCATTCTGAAGATGATGGAAAACCCTTTGCAAGTTGTATCACTGGAGTGATGTGATCTGATTTATGTTTCACATCTTTCAATGCTGGGTGAAGAATAGACAAGGAAGACTAGAGGGGAAAAGGAAGGCCAATTAATAGATTCAGTTGTCCAGGCAAAGGATGATGGTGAGTCAGGCGTGGTGGCACACACTTGTAATCCCAGTACTTGGGAGGCTGACACCGGAGGATCCGGGTTCGCAGCCAGCCTCAGCTATTTAGTGAGGCCCTCCACAACTTAGTGAGACCCTGTTTCAAAATAAAGAATAAAAAATAGGGCTGGGGGTGTAGCTCAGAGGTAGAATGACTCTGGGTTCCATCCCCAGTAGCGCCAAAAAAAAAAAAAAAGGATGGTAGTGTCCTCGTGAGCTAGGATAGTAGTGGTAGAGATCTGATTGGGAGATTTGGAATATATTTGGAAGGTAAAGCCAGTAAAACTTGATGATGGATTGGATGTGGGTGGTGGGGATAGAGGGACAGGGGAATCATGAATGACTGATGACTCCTAAGTTTGATCTTGGTGAGATTGGGAGATAGGAAGTATAGCAGTTTGGGGAAGAAAGACTCAATTGTGTTTGGGATTGTTAGGATTGAGATGTCCTCAAAATGTCTAAGTAGAGATGCCAAGTAAGAAACTGCGGATAGGAACCTGGTGCTCAGGGGAGGCTTCTGCCTGGAGATTGTCATCGGGAGTGGACAACATGTGTTTAATATAGAGTAGTACTTAAATTCAAGCTTTAGGTGTGGTAGCTGAGCTCCAGGTCACTCTGCCTTTTCAAGGAGGAAGCCAAAGATCAAGTAAAGGAGACTGGGAGAATGGCCAGTGAGCTACGAGAAAAATAAGAACGTGTAGTGGCTAGAAATCAAATGAAGAAATTTCCCAAGGAGAGCAGGATTGTGTCAAGCACTGCTCAGAGATAAACAAGTTGAAAACAGAGAATTGCCTGTTCATTTGACAAGATGAACGTCATCGGTGAACATGTGGGGTGATTTCAGTGCGACTGGGAGAATGAAAGGTTGATTGCAGTGGTTGGGAAGTGACTAGAATGAGAAGTGGAGTCTGTAGACATGGATAACTCGTTTGAGTACTGAGGATTGTGATGAGTATAAAAAAGGAGGGACTGTCATAGGCAATGACATACAAGAGAGGATGCATCACAGACTTGACGTTGGTGATAAAGGAAGTAGAACAAGTGGTAAATATTGGAGAATGAAAAAGAAGGGCAGTTGATCAATGGATTGGAAGATCTTAAATGATTTGAGAAATTTTTAGTGTTAAAATTGTAAAAAATGAGCCAGGTGTGGTGGCACACACTTGTAATCCCAGTACTTGGGAGGCTGAGACAGAAGGATCACAGGTTCACAGCCAGCCTCAGCAACTTAGCGAGACCCTCAGCAACTTAGTGAAACCCTGTTTCAAAATAAAAGATAAAATAGGGCTTGGGGTGTAGCTCAGAGGTAGAATGCCCCTGGGTTCAATCCCCAGTACCACAAAAAGAAAAAAAAAAGAATTGTAAAAAATGCTGGGAAGACTGAAGAGGAGGAAATGAGAGACAGAGACTTTGGAGGAAGGATGCCATGGTACTACATGACCTGATGGCCATTAAATGGACTGGGAGTGCTGGCTGGGATGGGGATGGAGGAGAAGGAAAGGTCAGGTGATGTCAGAAGTAACAAGAAGTCCAAGTAGTAAAGAAGACAGTCATCCAAGAATAAGTCTTCAGTCCAAAAGGGGGATTGACCAGATGATATGTGGATAATGGCAACTAGTACTTGATACCATGTGCTTTAAAAAGAACTGGGGTAGCCAGGTGTGGTGGCACATACCTGTAATCCCAGTTCTTGAGAGACTGAGACAGGGGGATTGCAGGTTCAAGGACAGCCTCAGCAATTTAGCAAGACCATCAGCAACTTAGCAAAACCCTGTTTCAAAATAAAAAATAGGGCTGGGGGTGTGGCTTGGAGGTAGAATGCCTCTGGGTTCAGTCCAGAGAAGGAGGAAAAAGAGGAGGAGGAGGAGGAGGAAGACTGGGGTTAGTGTTTGGGTTGGAAGAAATGGTCTTGAAGCAGTCACAGAAACAAGGAGAACCCCAACCCCAGTGCCATGCTCCCTGCCTCTCCTTCGAGTTTTCAGCCAAATGTTCATGGGTTTTATCCAGAACAGCTAAATGGCTCTACTAACCTGGACTGGGTGTCTTTCCAATCTTCCTTTGCCCTTAAACACCTGGCTCAGTAGTTACTACTCTAGCCAGGATGTCCCTATCTTTCCTTCTAGCTGGATTCATCTGCATTTGGCATGATAATTATGTCCCATCGCTCATAGTTATTCCAAATATATAACTTTTAGTATGCAGTAAGATTCTGAGTTCCTCTAATTTATTTCTTCCCCTGTCCCCCCTCCCCAAAAGAAGTTTGGCCTTTATAACCCAGCAATGAGTGCTGTGGTATAAGATCTGCTAATTCTTGTTTGAGTTGAAGGTCTTAATAAGGACATTGAGGCTCAGAGACATTGAGTGATGGGCTTAAAGCTTTCAGCTAATTAGGGGCAGAGGTCTTGGTGGATTTCAGAAACACTGGGAGATGTTAATGATATCCACCAGGCAAATTCAGTTCTGGCCCATCCATGACCAGTTTCTACTTTAGAAAATAAACTTCGAAGTTAGACCTGTCCAGGAGGCCCGGAAGTGGAGTCTTCAAAGCATAGTTACAAGATACAGTTTAGAGAGGATCTCTTCTGATCCAAAACTAACAATCCCAGTTCATTTTATCAGACTGGCAAAAATGAAAATAGCTGGAAAATACCAGAATAGGCAAAGAAAAGAAACAGGTATCAATGGAGTTGCCAATACCTTCATCAGGGTTGGAGAGCAAGTGGGACATATCTATTTAAATTTTTTTTAAAAAATCTCATCCTCCAATGTCTATACATCTTGTTTTTATAACTCATTTAGGATATGTATACATGTACATGTCCTAAATGAGGGTGTGTATGTGTATACCACAGAACAAGGTGAGATGCATTTCCAGGGCTGCCAATGAGAGTGTAAAGGAAGCAGAATCTCACCAAGTAATTGTGACGGGATGTGTACAAAGCACATGGGCTGCGCTTGACCATTTCTGAGAGTGGAACATCCTTTATAGAGAATTGCTCTAACAGGAGTTGATCCAGTATAGAAAAGACAGTGAATAGATTCCAAAACCTTTTATGACATAATCCACCCACACACACACACACACACACCCACTCCCAACACACACACACCTTTCTGAGTTGTAGGTTTTGGCTGGCTGCTGCTCAGCTTTTAGCAGTTGGTTTCCAAACAGGAGAACAGCTAATGTGCTCAGAGAATGTTGATTCTTCCCTGGTTGCTGCTAGAAGGGTGTGGTGGGGGGCAATGGGTGAGAAATGAATAATCGCTGCTGGTTTCTGTTTTTAAGAGCCAAAGGAAATGGCAGTCCCATCCCCCCCCAAAAAAAAGCCTAAATGAAGATGGATGGATTCTGTTTTCCCCAAAGGGCGAAGGGGATGCCCTCCATCTGCAATAAGAATGGTGGGGTGATTCTGGGTCCCCACAAATGCAGTCCTTTCCTTGTGTTTCTCCTGGGGCTTCCTGACTGTGTCTGCTGCTCAGCTCTTAAAACCCCTACCTCCAGGTCAGGCGGAGGTCAATGTAAACTAACTCAACACCTCCTTTCCAGATCATTCTTCAAATGGCAAGAAAACACCAGGGGAAATAATGTGCTTGGATTTTCAAAGGCTGCCTTGTACAGCAAGTATTTGCACTCCTAGTCTTTCACATCTTGGCACCAACTAGTGTGATTTGAAGCTGGTTTCACACCAAATAGGGTTTTCTTGGTCTTAATCTATATCTTGCCTATAAATGTCTCCCGCTGTGCCTCCACCCCCAAGCAATGAAGAAATGAGCAGCCACATTTTAAAGCAAAAGCATGAATTGCTAACATGACAGGCATGAGGTTTCTCCTCGTTCTCAGGTATTTAAGAATCAGATGTGACTGCCTACCTTTGTGATGTTTGCTTTCTCTAAAGCATCCCCCTTTGTGTATAGAGTTGATTTAGTAGTTCTTACTGCCTTGAAAAATAATTTTCAAGAAATAAGAAAAATATGGAGGAAATGCATCATGATCAAGTCATTAGTTAATTCTAGAAATTCCTTTTTAAGTTTACTCTGTACTGAATTAAAAAAAAATTTTTTTTGCAATACTGGGGATTGAACCCAGGGGCATTATACCTCTGAGCTACACCCCCAGCCCTACTTTAAAAAAATTTATTTTTTGAAACAGGGTCTAACTAAGTTGTGGAGGGCCTTACTAAGTAGCTGAGGTTGGCCGCGAACTCAGATCCTCCGGTCTCAGCCTCCCAAGTACTGGGATTACAAGTGGGCTATGAATTAAATTCTTAATCAGATGAGATCAGGTGTGTTCAGGCCGTAGACTTAAATTCTTAATAATCAAATCATTTATTAGCTTGAGATTTAAAAGATGGGTGATGGCTGGGAGTATAACTCAGTGGTAGAGAAATTGCCTAGCATGAGCAAGGCCTTGAGTTCCTCAGCACCACCAAAAAAAAAGAAAAGAAAAAGAAAAAGAAAAAGAAGATGGGTGAGGATAATAGCTGAGAAGAGGGGCAAAAGGCAGAAACGTGTCAAGAAGCTTTTACAATGTTATTTTGGTTAATTTCCCCCCTGTATACTAGTCTTATTTGGAGTAAATTACCCTTCTTCATTGTGTCAGTGTGGCTTGTAAGGATTTAGTCCCTGTTCACTTCTACCTTTTAAGAGAGTGCAGCATAGAATAACTTTGGGTTTAAAACTGTCTTGGAAAGATCAAAGTTCACTCATTCTGCAAAAGGTAATAATGCCCTAGTATTAAAATTCTACCCCAATCCAGCATCTGGGATGGACCCGATTGTAAGAAGCACATTTCTCATAGATGAAAGGGGAAATCTCTATCCTGTCCTAAAAATAGCATCGTGTTTTCCACCAGCTCATATCAGCTGGAGGTGGGATTAAACAGTAGTTGTCTAGTAGAAAGAGACAATAATTGAGTGTGGCTGTTTCCCCTGCCAGGCCTGGCCCAGGTGGTGAAAGTTAAGTATCATCATTCAGATAAGGCCCAAAAGCAGTTTGCCTCCATGTCTATTTGGCTTTTCTGCAAAACGTCCTCTCGGGGTGTTGAGCCGTGGACAGACAAAATCCAGACCTGTTCGTTGCAATGGGATTGCCCAGCCTCTTGGTGAGCTGTTCAGCCAGCAGGAAAACTGTTGGGCTCTAAAAACTCAGTGAAGGTTTTGGATCCCAATACGGAGACTTGAAGGGTATTTGCCAAATGACTTGGATGTTTTGAAGACAGTGGGAATGATTCTACTCCTGCGTGACATGGAGAAAGAGCAGTGCAGGAACAAGAGCTTGTCTTCTCAGAGCACGCGGGCAGTGTCTGCAGAGAAATCCTGTCTCTGGCTTTCCTGGCAGTGTAGGCATAGCTGTGTGCTTGTGTTTCAAATGTTCCCAGAGCTGCTTCTCCTTAGTGAGAAGGAAAGAATGCATACTGGGCCGGAGTTCTCACAGATGCTGGATAAAGCCAGCTCTGATCAGGAGAGTTTCCCCTGGGTGGGACCAGACCAGAGGGACAGCACAGAGCTTTGGGAAGTCTCTGGAGCCTCATAGGCATGGGTGGGGTTCTCACCTCAGTCACTGAACTGCTTTTTTGAATGTGGGACAGTTGATGTCCTGAGTCACTGTTTCCCCATCTGTGAAAGAGAGACGATGCTCTGATCTTAGTCTCCCTGGTCCTCAGCAGGACCTTCACCAGCTACAGCTAGCTCTGTCCATGTGACTGACCTTGCATGACCATGGTCACATACTCCCATTGTCACATTTATTCTGATCACCTGGGTACTAGGAGGTTATCTTGATGGAGGTGGGGGGGGGATTTATAGCTTTAAAGTTTTTTTTAACAATAACCTCATTTATTGCCCAGCGTGGTGGCGCACGCTTGTAATCCCAGTACTTTGGGAGGCAGACACCGAAGGATCCGGGTTCGCGGCCAGCCTCAGCTCTCTAGCTCTGTCTCTGTCTCTCTCTGTCTCTCCTCTCTCTCTACCTAGTGAGGTCCTCCGCAACTTCGTGAGACCTGGTTTCAAAATAAAGTATAAAAAAAATAGGGCCAGGGGTGTAGCACGGAGGTAGAACGCCCCTGGGTTCAATCCCCGGTACCACACACACAAAAAAAAACTCATTTGTTATTTACTCAGCAAGCACTTCTTGGGTAACTGCTTTATAAACACCTGTCCCCACACAAACCACTTCACAAGAGCTGGCCCTAGATGACAGTATATGTTCAGAGGGCATTCTAGAATTTAGTTCCTTGTACAATACCTAGTGTTGTTAATAAGCTGAAATGAACATTGGCTAAAAGCATTGAACGCAAATCGTATGTATCATGAGTAATGTTCAGGTTATTATAATTATACATTAAAAAGGCTACACTTTTGGTGTACAAGTGGTTTTCAAAAGTATGTTTTTAATTACTGCACGAAAGTTAATGCATGACCAGCTGCCTGTTCAACAATGTTGTATAAATATTATAGGAAATGATTATAATGTCGTCTGTAGTTTCCCAGTTTATTATAAATAAAAACTGGGTCAATAGGCCTTCAGATAAGAGGTTAGGATAAAAGAAGATTGAGACTTCATTGCTTCCATAGATTGAGCCTATGACTCCCCAAATCAGGGGGCTCCCCCATAATCCTAATGGATTGACTTCCAAAATTCCTTGGATTTGTCCTGCTGGACTAGTCTCTCTAGAGCTTAACTGGATCCCTGCAGATAGATATTATGGTTTATATACAGTAATTCCACTTAGTCCAGCTGTAAGTTTAAGTCTATTGCATTAATACAACATTGAAAGGCAGCCTTGCCCTTGTCCACAGAAGCTGAGCCTGTCTTTCAGATGTGTTTAGCAGAATATCAAGGATTTTCAATTAGTTGGTTGGGGGCCCTTGGAGAAACAGCCACCCCGCCTAGCCATCCATTGTCAACGGTTTCCGCCTGCTCCTTCCAAGTGCGACAAATAAAGAGATTCTGTGCATACGCGGTCATTAGTGGGTGAGCTTTGGTGGGGGCTTTGTTCTTAAATGGGGACTTTATCTTATCCCTGCTGGTTAAGCCCCTCCATGTACTCCTCACCTGTCATAACTATCATACATTTAATTCATCATGTAGTGGACTGGAGCTGCCAATCATTTCACAAGGAGGGAGGGAGCAGAGAGGCCAGTGCAGCCAAGTCAGTCTTAGAACTTTGCCATCAAAGACGATTACCAGATTTGAATAAAGATGTTTTAAATAAGATTTTAATCAAATAGACAGTTTTGTTGAAGAGAATTCTTTGCTTCATGTTTCTCCCTCAGAGCAGGTTGGATTTTAGCATCCAACATTTCAAAGACCATACAATAAAATGTGTTTAATTTTAGGAATTCAAATGTAAAATGTAATGAATATTTTTAAAACTATTCTTCTGCTCCTCTCCTAATGTTTAACTTTCAGATTGTAAAAGCAATATTAATTCTTAAAGATATGAAAAATATAGAAAAGAAAAAATCAATAGTATTTCTACCTAGTTACAATTGATTAATACTTTGTATATACATATATAATCTTTTTCCTATCGATATATACGTGTGTGCACATATATATGTACACACACTCACATACATTTTTACCAGAAATTACTATAGTAATGTCAGTTATGAATCCAAGTGCTTTCTTCATTATTACATATCTTCTGCAACACTCTTGTGCTTATTGTAAAGTACTGAATCATACTTGTAGACATTTATTAAGCACATTGTATGTGCCATGTCCTTTTCTAGATGCTTCTTGTGTATTTAGTGATTTAGTCTTCACACCCTCCCAGTGAACTTCATGCTATCATTATCTCTATTTTGCTGATGTAGAATGTGAGAAATAGAGAGGTTAATTAACTTGCCTAAAGTCAGACAGCTTGTATATAGTAGAGACAGGATCTTAATCCAGGCTGGGTGACCTCAGAACCAAGACTCTTACCCACTATCCCAAACAGCCTCATAGAATTTGCTTGTATAAATAATATTTAACTGACTCCATAGTTTTGATCATTTGGCATGTTTCCAACTTTTCAATATTATAGAATAGACCTTATGGTCAAAAACAGTGGCTAATTCTCTGGATGCATCCATAGTTATTTCCCTAGAATAAATTCCTAGAAGTGTAATACTTGTGTGAATGTGTTTGATGAGTTTGCTTTCTCAAAAAGCTAAACGGAATTATCATATGACCCAACAATTCTCCTGGATATATACCCCCCCAAAATTGAAACCAGGGACTCAGATACACATATGCCAATGTGCACAGCAGAATTATCCACAGTAGCTAAAAGGTGGAAACAACCCAAGTGTCCATCAACAGAAGAAAAAATGAACAAGATGAGGCATGGCCTTAAACAGGAGTGAAGTTCTGATACACACTGCTAGTGGACGGAACCAGAAAACGTTATGGTAAGTAAAAGAAGCCAGATACAATAGGACAAATACTATAGTATTCCACTTACACAAGGTAACTAGAAAAGGCAGAATTATAGCTACAGAAAATAGAACAGAATAGAGGTTACCAGGAATTAAGGGTGCAGAGTTTGCCCCAGGTGATGAGAAGGTTTTAGAAACAGCGGAGATGGTTGCATGACAGTGTGAATATAATCAATACTCGGAGTTGTACACTTAAAAACAATTAAAATGGTAAATTTATGTTTCGTGTATACTTTACCACAGTTAAAAATGTGTAAATCTACCAAACTGTCTAGTATCAAGATTAGCAGATCTTTAGCCATAACCATATTTTAACTTATGCCAATTTATATATAATTTATCTAAATTGTATTTATTTTACATAGGTAAATATATGCATATGGTTCAAAGTTCTAAAAGTTCCAGAGGTTATACAATGAATAATCCACACACATCCCCAGCCACCCAGCCCTTTTCCTCAGAGATACCAACTGTTTTCAACCCTGTGCATCGCCTTCCATATGTGTATCTGTGTACAGTATGTATATGCTTCTTCCTTCCTTTTCACATAAATTATAGTATCTCGTAAAGCACTCATTAAAACTCGCATTTATAAAAAAATGCAGTTCTCCCACTTCAGTTCGTGCGCTTTTTTAAAAGCCTGATTAAATTGTCTTGCCAGCCATAAGCACACAACAAATGCTGTTGCTAACAGGCTGTACTGAGCTGGCGGTTTGGGGCCAAAGATAGACATCCTTGCATGGAAACATTGGAAATTTTCCAACTCTAGGGACTACGACAGCCTCATGTCACATCCTGCAAAGAGAAGAGGACCAATGGGCATTTTCATTCCTCACATAACAAAATTAAAGCTATCCTCTCTACTTTGTTTTCTGTTGAAAAGAGGCGATCTCTTTAGAAATGTGTGCTTGACCGACATTCTCTGTTTGGAGGCTATTGCATGCTCCGCACCTTTGGCCATTGTGAGGTCAGCAAGGACAGAGCCTGCCACTGCTAGCCACTGCCTTCTGTGGGTCGCTTTGCCTCTCAAATAGAGGTTGTAGGGTTCTTTTTGGCATCTAGAGTCTACAAAGTATTTAGGAGCTGAGCACAAGGTCAGATCAAATAAAAAAACAGAGCTGAAAACAAAGTCAGTAACTTGATTCCGTATGACTCCCAATATCTTCTGTATTAAAAATAAATAAGGGCAGAGGATGTGGCTTAGTGGTAGAGTGCTTGCCTAGCATGTGCAAGGCCCTGGGTTCCATCCCAAGCACCACAAAGATAGATAGATGATGATAGATAGATAGATGATAGATAGATAGATAGATAGACAGATAGATGATAGAAGATAGATAGATAGACCTGATAAAGCCCTAAGGCTATGAGGATGAAGATGCTAAAGCTGCCTTGTGACACCAAGGTTTTTTGTTTGTTTGTTTTTTGTTTGTTTGTTTCTTCATCAAGGTTTTCAAAATTGTTTATAGACTTGTGCAACTCCAAAGTGGTGTCAAGAGTTGAAAAGTGGAAGCATCTTTAGAATTTGGGGAAAACATTATAGACTATCCCTTCCAACAGCAACAGATACCCTTTTTATAGTCGTATCAGTCACAGAAAGCAAGCAAGCAGGAATCTGAGAAAATGCCCAGTTTGTCAATTCAGATGGCATTGTAGCGTTTCACAGCAGGGAGTTGCAGTGCTTTTCCCATGGTTTGGCAGCGCTCTCCGCTGCACAGATACCATGGAGAAAGAAAGGAACGTCTCAGATAGTCTAAATGGCACGTGCCAAACACGGGGAAGGTAAATCCCCTAATGCAGTCCGTTCTTCCAGCATTCCCTGGCTGACAGCCAAGCTAAATATTTCTGCTGGATAAAAAAATGCTCTCTTGTGTACTACACTTTTCAGTGGCTGCCTGACTTCAGTGGAAGGGGTTGCCCCAGTGAGGAGAATAAGAAAGAAGGAGTCGGCTTCTAATATTCTGTGCTTTTTTTTTTCACCATAAAACATTTGTCTGAACTATTTTGGGGCTATGGTTCTGAATGCTAGAAGGAAGGAGAGACTGTGGGAAACTGTTTAATGCGCATCTTCCCTCTCCCCAGCCTCCTGGTTTTCTTTTCAGCTTTCCTGGGTGGCTGTCACTTTTTTGTGTGTTGCATGTTGTTTCAGCTAAATCAATTTTCAAAGGCTGTTACATTTGGTCAACTGAAAGACACAGCATATGGACCAGCGGGGTTTGTGTCAGATGGGGATTATAGTTAATTGAAATTTATGACAACACTGTTGACTTCATGAAGACTAATTAGAGGAATAGAATTGGGAATCAGCATTCAGATACCCCCTTCTAATTGTTTTAGATGTTTTTCTTTTACATAAAAGATAGGCCATTTTTAAGAAACTGTCAGTAGAATATGAATGGAATTATAGTATATTTTTTGCCTCTTTTATCATCCAGCAGTCTTTCATATCACCTTTATTTCAAAACCTTTTTTTTTTTTTTACAGTACCAGGGATTGAACCCAGGGGCATTCTACCTCCGAGCTACACCCCCGGCCCTATTTTTTATCCTTTTTATTTTGAAAACAGGTCTCACGAAGTTGCGGAGGGCCTCACTGAGTAGCTGAGGCTGGCTGCGAACCCGGATCCTCTGGTCTCAGCCTCCCAAGTACTGGGATTACAAGTGTGCACCACCACGCCCGGCCTCAAAACCTTTTTAATGGCCAAACAATAGTCATTTCATGTGGCCATATTATGTTCTATCTAGAAAATTTCTGGAAAATTGAATGTGCATTATAACATATCCAGTGTGTTATAACTATATATAACATTGTAATTAAATATGTTTATATAATCTTGCTCAAATTATTTTCCTATGGATATATTCCCATAAATGTATATATAGCTAAATTTCTTTCCAGAAAAGTTATATCAACAAAGTATGGTTTATAAATATCTAGAAATTTAAATGTATCCAATTAGCATCTTTTCATGTTCTTCTCTATGCAGGTGTTGGTGGCATTAAAAATAAGATAATAACCCTACAAGCATGTATTCTATCTTTTGTTCATCTGAGAAACATATTGGGCTCTGATTATGTGCTAGTCCTATGCCATACTCCAAGGAGTACCTTTTCCTACCTTCAAATATTTATTCTTTTTGTTGTGTGTGTCTGGTGCTGGGGATTGAACCCAGGACCTCGTGCACACTAGGCAAGCACTCTACCACTAAGCTACATCCCTAGTCCTTCAAATAAATAAATGTGTGTGTGTGTGTGTGTGTGTGTGTGTGTGTGTATGTGTGTATATATACCACATTTTATATATATATATATAGTGTGGTATAGGGGATTGAACCTAGAGGCATTCTACCTCCAAGCTACACCCCCAGTCCTATTTTATTTTTTAATGTGGAAATGGGGTCTTGCTAAATTGCAGAGGGCCTCACAAGGTTGGCCGCAAACCTGTGATCCTCCTGTCTCAGCCTCCCAAGTACTGGGATTACAAGTGTGTTCCACCACATCTGGCTCAAATATTTATTTTTAAGACAATCTTCCAGACTGCTTGTTTGAACAATCATGATTTATAATATGTTTGAACCATCTATATGAAGAATATTTATTAATAATCTCTATTAAGAATTATATATAATAGCATTATATATGATATATATATATATATATATATATATATATATATACCACCCGTACATGAAGATGATGATGCCCACTTTCAGTAGAATGAAGAATTTTGAGTTTTTGCTGGTGTTGGGTATGGCCTGATGTTTACCTACCCACACTTTTGGCACTAGTCTCCATTTCCAGGCCACAGTATTCGCCCATAACTGGGATGAGGAACACACGCTGTGGCCACAGACCGAAGCCGGCCTAAGTGAGCCCTTTCAATACAGAACTTGGGTCCTTGGCCTCCTTGCCCCAGTTCTTTGTTACTCTCAGAAGCAGACTGCCCGTTACGAATCCAAGCAGACGTTCAGAAGCTGTTCCCGTGAATGTTCCACAACCACACATTGACTTCGCTGCGAGGAATTAGGGAAGACAACATTTTACGAGTAGATAGCACCTAAAAGGTGGGAATCTGATTAAGTAAAGCAGTGGCCCCCACACTTGGCAGCACCCTGGAATCAGCTGGGGGGCTTTAAGAAATAGTGGTGCCTGGCTCCCGTCCCGTCATTCTGTTCTAATTAGTGTGGGACGTAACCTAGATATCAATATTTTAAAGCTCTCCAGACCATCCTGGTATGCTGTGAAGTTTAGGGACTACTATTGAAAGTGTTTGTGGGGCATATTTTAATTACCTAATAGGAATGTATTCCCTTCTTTTCTTTTTTTTTGGGGGGGGGCGTGTTAGGGATTAAACCCAAGCCTCCCAAATGCTAGGCAAGCACTCTACCTCTGAGCTACATCCCCAGACCTTTTTATGTTTAATGTTGAGGCAGAGTCTCACTAAGTTGTCCAAGCTGGCCTTGAAATTGAGAGCCTCCTGCCTCAGACTCTGGAGTACCTGGGATGACAGGCACACACCACTGCCAGGAAGTGCCATGCCCTGATGCCTTTGTCTGGGCTTTTGTGTTTATGGCACTCATCTTCTTTACCTACTGTGAGAAAAGGGTATTCTTCAGATTTCTCAAATATTTCTTTGTGGGCAGGAAAAGAGAAGTAAAGAGTAAGAGATAGCAACAACTAATTCAACCTGGAAATTATTCTGCAGGGATATTTTGGGAAGTAATATATAGGTCTGAAGGGAGATTCTAGATTGCAAATGGGGTAGCTCTGGGTATTGTGACCTTGCTTGTCCTCTTTACACTCAAGAGCACACACCTGGGCACTCCTCACCTGAGACTAAGTACTCATATTCCTTAAGCATAGATCTCCTATTCTTTGCTGTAGAAGAAGGAGAGAAGCCGCGCATGGTGATGCATGCCTGTAATCCCAGTACTTGGGAGGCTGAGACAGGAGGAGGTTCATGGCCAGCCTCAGCAACTTAGCGAGGCCCTCAGCAACTTAGCAAGACCCTGTTTCAAAATTTAAAAAGGGCTGGGGGTGTAGTTCAGAGGTAGAATGCTCCTGGGTTCAATCCCCAGTGCCAAAAAACAAACAAACAAAAACAGAAGAGGGAGGGAAACAAGGGGGAGAAGCAGAGAGAGAACAAATTGCTCTTCCATCCAGCAATTAGTTAGTCCCACAGTTTTTTTTTTTTTTCTATGACCCAGTTCCAATAATACTCCAGACCGGATGCCCAGATTTCAGCATATCCATTTGGGAGACTCTGCCCAGATGTGTGCAGCTTCTGCTGTCTCTGGTACTGCCTGTGTGGGGGAGCTGCAGGGCAACCTTCTAACCAGTTATGCCGTGAGCCCCTGGTAAATGAGAACAGAAACATGGTGGGGTGGATTTAGCTCTTCTCTGGAAAGAGGATGGTTTCAATACTCCTCCTCCCACACAGACTTCCAGGGGGGCTTTGAAGGGAACCTTATGCCAGCGGGGCTTTGAGCTTCCCCGGAAGATGTGGCCTGTGTTGTGTACAAATTTGACTCCGGTGGGCCCGGGAAGGGGAAGTAATGATGTTATAGTGGAGTAAGGGAAGGGATGGCAACTGTCTGCTCTCTCTTCCCTATACCATGAGGCAGCCAACAGGAGAGGCTTCTAAAATCCCAGTGATAAATGAATCTGCGTGCCCCATAGATAGCTGTTCTAAACTCGGTGTTAAGCAGACTAAGTTATAGTGCTAATGTTATAATAGTGTTAAGAATAACATTATATCATATTATTTCTTCAATTTAAAAAAAAGTTCTAAAAATGATTAAACCATTTTATTAGGAACTATTATTTTCATATATTGTTTTGCCTAAGGTTTTTGTTGTTGTTGTTTGTTTTGTTGTTGTTTTGTAGTGCTGGGGACAGAACCCAGGGCCTTGAGCACGGTAGGCAAGCATTCTACCACTGAGCTACATCCTCAGCCTGTAGCTAAGATTTTATTACTTACAAGTTATTTGTGATTTTTAAGTTCGCGTGAAGGGGAAGGATTACCGACACAGACTCAGTAGTTTCAGGTGAGCAGTGAGGGGACCCGTGGTATGCTTTGTGGGGAGGGAGGGACCATGGAAACGCTATGATTCAGAGTGACAATTCTGGTGGCAGTGGGAGTGATGAAAATTGCAAAGGGGTGAAACCGGAAATGAAGAAAGTAATTATAAGGTCATTGCTGTATCTTCGTGGTGAGAGTTGATCAACGGCAGTGGGAATAAAAAGACAACTTTCAATTTTCAGAGCTTTCTGGATTTGCAAATTGCAGATGTGTTATTGTAGGCCAATACTAGTAACTGGGTGCCTAAAAGAAAATTACTCTAGGAGTCAGTTTGTTTCCTTATGAAATTAAGAAATTAAATTAGTAGCCGGCGTGGTGGCACATGCCCATAATCCCAGAGATTATGGGAGGCTGAGACGGGAAGATTGTAGGTTCAAGACCGGCCTCAGCAATTTAGCAAGACTCTCAGCAACCTAGTGAGATCTTGTTTCAAAACAAAAAATAAAAAGGGCTTGGGGTGTAGTAGCTCAGAGGTACAATGCCTCTGGGTTCAAGCCCCAGTACCACACACACAACAAAGAAAAGGAAGGAAGGAAAGAAGGAAGGAAGGAGGGAAGGAAGGAAGGAAGGAAGGAAGGGAAATAAGATTTCTGGGGGTTATAATTTTTCACGGACTGAATAGTCCTGAACACTTTATACTTGCATTGCCAAGTGCTCAGAGTATTCTATATAACACTTTACAAAAAGGAGCTGGGTGGAGCTCAGTGGTAGAACACTTGCCTATGTGTAAGATCCTGTGTTGGAAACCTAGCACCACCAAAAATAAATATGTAAATGAAAAATAAAAATACATGAGAGCCTGGGGTGTAGCTCAGTGGTAGAGTGCATGCTTAGCATACTCGAGTCCATGGGTTCAATCCCCAGCCTCCCTTCTCCCGAAACAGTAAGTTTGATCATTGATTGAACAAAGCGTGGTATATATTTGCACTTTGGAATACTCTGTGGCAACTAAGAATGATGTAGACATGGGAGAATGTTCATAGTAAGGGGGAAAGTGAGTTTTGGTTTTTTTTTTTTTTTTTGCGGTACTGGGGATTGAACCCAGGGGCGTTCTACCTCCACACTACACCCCCAGCCCTATTTTTTATACTTTATTTTGAAACCGGGTCTCATGAAGTTGCGGAGGGCCTCACTAAGTAGAGAGAGAGAGAGAGAGAGAGAGAGAGAGACAGGGAGAGAGAGAAAGAGAGCTGAGGCTGGCCACAAACCCGGATCCTCCGGTCTCCACCTCCCAAAGTACTTTCCAGCCATGCCGGGCTGGAAAGTGAGTTATAAAGCACTATTTCTAATACAATTCCATAGAAAACATGACACTTAGATGCTAGAATCTATACCAAATGGCTAACAATGACTTTTCTTAAGGCTCATTTGGAAGCAAGCAATAATTAACCCATTTATACACCTTTTTAGGAATAAAACCTTTGTTAGGGATTTATGAGCAGACCACACCAGATCTCATGGACATCTACAGGCAAATGCAACAAAGCTGCCTCCTGGGTTCTGAAAAGAGGAGCCAAGACATCAGAAGCCATGATAATTCTCCCCTAACCCAAGGACCACATTTTGACTTTGAGCTCTTGTTCAGTCAGTTTCCCCTGTCTGTTCATTTTTCACCTGTCACCACAGCTGATACTTTTATGATCAGACCTCTGAGCTCCAGGCCATCACAAGGTCCTGAAGTCTTTGCTTCTCATTTTGAATTCTCAAGGATCCGGAAGGCACGATCTGCCTTGGGATGCTCCTTTTTAGCAGCCCCACCGCCATCATCATGACCGAGTTGTGTCTAGGTGGTGATATTTTAGGAAATGTCAATATCCTCCTTATTTATAGAAATTTTACCATGAGCATCAATTACTTGCATATTAAAAATAGTAGTAATTTATAGTAACCGGGCGTGGTGGCGCATGCTTGTAATCCCAGTACTTGGGAGGCTGAGACTGAAGGATCGCAGGTTCACAGCCAGCCTCAGCTACTTAGTGAAGCCCTCTGCAACTTAGTGAGACCCTGTTACAAAATAAAGAATATTAAAAAAAATAGGGCTGGGGGTGTAGCTCGAAGGTAGAATGCCTCTGGGTTCAATCCCCAGTACTGCAAAAAAAAAAAAAATAGTAGTAATTTATTTATTTGTTTGTTTGTTTTTGCAGTACTGGGCCTTGCACATATAAGGCCAGCACTCTACCACTGAGTTACATCCCCAGCTCTTTTTTTTTTTTTTTTTTGAGACAGGGTCCCACTAAGTTGCCTAGGCTGTCCTTGAAACTGTGACCCTCCTACCTCAGCCTCTCAAGTAGCTGGGATTACAGGTGTGTGCCACTGGACCCGGCTAGTAATTTACTTTTAAATGTAAATTTGAAAAAATTCCAACTTCCACCTAAATATTTCCTTTATCAGCATTGATAATGATTCTATTCCCAAAGTAGAAACTTGGAAACATATTGTTTCTGATCTGAAGTCTGCTTGTAACTGTTTGTTAAATTCAATGAACATATCTCAGATAATTCTATATATGATAAAAGTACATATTTCATATGACACCCTCCTAAACATAAGTGTTGTAGTCTTGTATTATATCCTTTTACCTTCTAGATAAGAATGTTTTTTTTTTTTTTTTTTGCAGTACCGGGGATTGAACGCAGGGGCGTTCTACCTCCGCGCTACGCCCCCGGCCCTATTTTTTATACTTTATTTTGAAACCCGGTCTCACGAAGTTGCGGAGGGCCTCACTAGGTAGAGAGAGAGAGAGAGAGAGAGAAAGGGAGAGAGAGAGAGAGAGAGAGAGAGAGAGAGCGCTGAGGCTGGCCGTGAACCCAGATCCTCCGGTCTCCGCCTCCCAAAGTACTGGGATTACAAGCGTGCGCCACCACGCCCGGCTAGAATGTTTATTTTAGAAAGTCAGTACTAGTCAATATTTTGAGTTTACTAATTATTAAAAATAATTTTCATAGTTCAGAAGAAATGTGGGTAATATGGAAAACATTAATTTTTTTGAGGTACTGGGGATTGAACCCAGGGGCATTCTACCTCCAAGCTACATTCCCAGTCCTATTTTTCATTCTTTATTTTGAAACAGGGTCTCACTAAGTTATGAAGGACCTCACTAAGTAGCTGAGTCTGGCCACGAACCTTCCATGCTCCGGTCTCAGCCTCCCAAGTACTGGGATTGCAAGCGTGCATCACCACACCCGGCTAACGTTAATATTTTAAAAGCACAACTCCTTGGCTCTCACATTATCAACTGCTTCAAAACAATTTATTACCCCCAGTGACCTGGCCTAGAATAATTCAGTCATTGTCTGGTCACCTAGAAGTGTTCTTAGCCAGCTCCTACATGACGAACCTACTGTGTTTTTAATATTTTCCATGCCCTCCATGTAATACGCTGACTTTTTAGCCATGAAGCCACTTCAGTAGGTATCTTTCTATATGCCTGGGCATTTCAACTTTGATTTGCTGATTTATCTGCTTACCAAGAGTTGTTTGTATTAGTTCCCAAATTGGATAATGCTAGTTGTAATAATGTAATTTGATTAAATATTATATAAACCAGTAAAATATTGGTTAAGGGTTAAAAGTTGTTCCCATTAAAATCAAGTAGAGCTCTTTGGAAAGACTTGATAAATACTCGTTGAAAAATCTTGTAATTTAAACTGGCACAGGTGAAACAACTATAAAATATTCGGGGGAGACATAGATACGGGGGGTGCATTCAGGTCACTTGTACTGAGTGGCAGTGCATTATGGGAGGGTTTGGCAGTAGAGCATGGTGGACTAGGACCAGGGAGAGGTGCATTCTCAACCTGAGGTCCTTGGCCCTGTGTAAAGGTGCACAAGTTAGCATGTGTTGACACATTGTTTAAGTTTCAAACACAATGTTTAAGGTTACTGTTTATACTTTTGGAGTCTCTGCTTTAACTGTTTTTATGGTTTTAAAATTATTGGTCCCCAATTGCATTGAATAAGAAAGCATAAGCCATATTGATTATCAGCTAAATTGGGGGAAAACAAACGTATTTTCACCCATCTTAACAGAACTTGATTTGTATTATCAATAGTTAATATTTCAACCTATCTCGTATTTAGAAAATTTCTCTAAAACCAAATTTTTATAGACTGAGCCATGTTCCGAAAGCAAGGACAGTTCAATATTCACCTTCACGGGCTTTGTTTCCAAAGTAAACAATTTTCAATAATCCTCATTTTCCTGTACTAAATTAGATTTCTAGGAGCCGAAATAATATTTTAGCCATGATTTTAGCTCTGACTCTTCACCAGTTGTGTGTGTGTGTGTGTGTGTGTGTGTGTGTGTGTGTGTGTTGAACCCAGGGGTATTCTACCTCCAAGCTACACCCACAGCTCTTTTTTTTATTTTTTGTTTTGAAACAGAGTCTCTCTAGGTTGCTGAGAGTCTTGCTGTATTGCTGAGGCTGTCTTCAAAACTGCCATCCTCCTGTCTCAGCCTCCCAAGTACCGGGATTACAGGCATGTGCCATCACACCCGGCTTCAGTTCTATGTATTTTGAGACAACTGGATTTTTATATCCGGTGATCTGTGTTGTTCAGAATAAGGAAATAATACTTAGCATCAATGGCTCCTTATGATTTCCAAAAGATAGATACAGCCTTTATATTAAGCATAAAATGTCTCTGGTTCTGAGATGTCTCTTCCCTGGCCCTCAAAGGCTATTGCGTGGTGCTCCAGTTTTAACACATGTGAATATTACTGCTTTTAGACACTCATCAGGCCTTTTAGTGGAAAAGAGTTCATACTCTTTGCTAGTGTACATGTTCCCTTTTCAGGTGTAGTTACAGAAAACTTCTTTGTTTTATCACCAAACGCTCGTTCCAAGTCAAGGGAATGGGTATAAGTCCATCATAAAAATCACTACAGGTAAAAATCAAAGTATATAAAACTCCAAATACATGGTTGAAATCTTACATGGTACTAGTAATGAATAATAAACAACGATACTGAAATAGTGCTTTTTTGCATACAGAAAAAAAAGAATTTATAGTGATAATGGCCGTGAAAAATTTAGACATGAAATTATGCTATTTTGTGTAGAAGGCCTTCAGGAAATTGGATGGTGTTGATTATGTTTACATCAATCTTCCATTTTAAAAACATATAAAGAGCTGTTACTTTGCTTATTAGTATAAAAAAATGAAGCATTTGTCTCTGAGTAGTTTAAAACTCTGTAGCACTAGAAAAAATAATCCAAATTAGATTCATTAGATTGGAGTTAATATTATACGTGGAAGCCTTAATGCTGAGCAAAATGTAATTTTAGACTGTTACTTAAGAGACAGAACTCTGTTTTGTACACACAAACAAAAGGATTATATGCAAATCGGTTGCATAACTTATTTATCTTTGTTTTAAACTGCTCTGCACATCCTAAAATAATTTTGCAATCAGGATTATCAGCCCACTAAGCAGCAAGGAGTTTGTTTTGTTAATTGCTCTAGTTAAACCTAATTACTGCGGGGTGGAGTGGCTGTGAAGGGGAGGAAGGCCCTAAGACTGGCAGGAGAAACTTCAATGAAGCAGTCCAGTCTGGGGCTGTGCGTACAGGTGAGAGTGGAAGCAAGCCGACCCCCAGAGAACTCTGTAAATCACTTTTGCCTTGAGAATCGACTGCAGTTGTCTTTAATGGGTGAACTAATTTCCAAGTGCTATTTTCAGAGGTAGCTTCTTCACTTCCCCATAGACATGCAGAGTTTTGTCTGTGGCTTCTGGCCTGGAACATTTGGTAAGTTCCATGAAGAAGGCCTGGACAGCAATAGACTTCCTCTAGAGAAGAGAGAGCACCTTCCAAGCCTACTGAAATGCCTCATTCACAAGTGGGACCAGAGAATGGCGGTTTGGTTTGCTTTTATTATGGTACTAGGGACAGAACCCAAGGGTGTTCTACCACTGAGCTATACCCCTAGCCATTTTTATTTATTTATTTTTATTTTGAGACATGGTCTCACTAAGTTGCCAAGGCTGACCCCAAACCTGTGATCCTCCTGTCTCAGCCTCTCAAGTACTGGGATTACAGGTGTGCAATACCTCGTTGGCCAGGAAAATGATTTTTAATCCATTCATTCGATATACATCAATCAACCATCAATACACAGGTGCTAAGTGAGCGGATAATAATAATAATAAATAAATAAACGCTGTGCTAAGTGCTGGCTTTTCACGTGCTCTGCTCCTCCCCATTGCTTACAGAAGACCACAGAGACAGATTCTTGCTCAGTAGGATGGGTTCGCCGGTAAAGCATGAGCAGAAAAGTGGTCACATGGGGAAAGGGGCCCAAGGTCCCCTGTTCTCCAGAAACATAGCCTGTGCTGGAAGCCTTCATCCCTGCCCAGCACTGTGACCATCAGGCAGCCCCGCTGCAGGAATTATGTGTACTTCAACAACCTGGTACTATTTAGTGTGTGTGTGTGTGTGTGTGTGTGTGTTTTGTTACTGGGGATTGAACCCAGAGACGTCCTACCTCTGTGCTATACCCCCAGGCCATTGATTAATTAATTAATTTGTTTGTTTATTTATTTAATTTATTTGAAACAGAGTCTCACTAAACTGCTGAGGCTGGCCTCCAACCTGCTATCCTCCTGTCGCAGCCTCCCAAGTAACTGTCTATTGACTTCTGTGTTGCTGCTTGTGGGGACTTGTAAAGTTACAAATGCTTCCCAGGATGTCCAGAGTCATACGAATGAATGTGTAGAGTTTAAGAGGCATAACAATTTGAAGGGTAATTTCACCTGCTGTGTTTTTATTCATAGTGACATTATGGAGCCCTCTCTTCAAGAGAAAGGAGGAACATTATCACCAGAGAAACCTTTTCTTCGAGTCTGGCAGAACTTTTTTATATTAATGTAAACTAGCTGTTCATGGAATCAGGGTCAATAAGGAAATACAGCTTTGATTTGTTTAAATATATCCTGGCTAGAACATCAAGACGAATTGGTGTCACTTGCCTGAGGAGGTGAAAGCGTGGGGAAATTGAGTTAAGCAGGAGGCACCTCTGATTAGTTCTTTCTCGCTGGTAAAAATGTTTACCTTTTTCCGCTGGTATTTATACTAGTTAATGTGTTGCACCAGATAAATCTACTTCCTGAGTCCATCTTTCAGCATGTCCTCAGCTCTTTGGAGCTGACAAATGGTTGGAGTTTGACACAGTTTATCAGCTGAGCTCCTGCTGGGTTCTCTCCAGCCGCTTGTGACTACTGCAGAGAAAAAGTGAGTTATCTGCACTATTTTGTTTCTAGGTCTTGTGCAGTAGAGGAGGACGCATCTCTCAGGGACAGATTCAGACAGCTGTGAGGAGTTTTGCCTCCCATAGCACATGCGTTTTTAGCCCAAGATGGACTCTTGATCATTTCCTAGTAGGGTCACTGTAAAACTGCATTAAATTAGAGAGAATTTTCAATTTTATCAGAAGGGCAAAACTAAACCTATTAGGTGATTGTCACACTTGAAGAGCACTAAGAGTGCCTTGCATTCCCCCAGCACTGCGAAAACATGTTCCCCAATATGATTGGAATCCCAGAGATGGTTCTCTTGACAGGCAGGGCAGCAGACAAAGCAGACAGATGCTGTCCTCCAGCCAGCACTTCTCCATCTAACTTTCATCTGTACTAACAACACGGTGACAAACTGGAGTTAAACAGCTCCAGGGCCCTGAGTGGGTCAGTTGGGAATCTCTGGAATTTGAAGTTTTATTTTTTAAATTTTATTTATTTATTTATTTATTTATTTATTTATTCTGGGGATTTAACCCAGGGGCATTCTACCTCCAAGCTACACCCCCAGCCCTATTTTTATCTCTTTATTTTGAAACAGGGTCTCACTAAGTTGCTGAGGGTCTTGCTAGTGAATCTGTGATCCTCCTGTCTCAGCCTCCCAAGTCCTGGGATTACAGGTGTGCACTACCATGCCTGGCTTGAAGTTTGTCTATTTGTTTGTTTGTGGTACTGGGGATTGAACACAGAGCATTCTACCTTTGAGTTACATCCCCAGCCCTATTTTTTTTTATGTTGAAACAGGGTCTCCCTAAGCTGCTGAGACTGGCTTCGAACCTGTGATTCTCCTGTCTCAGCCTTCCCCAATACTAGGATTACAGGTGCACTACCGTACCTGGCTTGAAGTTTTATTTTTAAAACTGTTTCTTATAACACATTCAAAATATTCAAGAGAATACTATAGTGCACTCATTATCCAGTTCAGCAGTTATCAAGACCAGGGCTGATTCATCTGTTGCCCTATTCCCACCCCTGATAATTTTGGAGTAAATGCCCCAAAGCATATAGTTTCATCTGTAAACATTTTGTACATATATCTAAAATACAAGGGTTTTGTTTTGTTTTCAGCACTAGGGATTGAATTTGAGTCCAGGGCATCTTGCATGTTATAAGCAAGTGCTCTACCACTGAGCTACATTCCCAGGATTTCTTTTAAATACAACATATTATTCTCAATTGTTGGGATTACTGTTAATTCTAAAGCTGTATGTCTTTTAAGGACAGATTATTATCTGCTCCTTAAGATACTGAGTAGCTCTATACAGATTTTTCAGCAGGAAAAATATACCCCAGAGGCCAAGACTGAATTGCAAAGAGAGGTTTGCTTCTTTCTAGATTCAGGAAGGAGAGCACACACATGCAGGCAGGCAGGCACCAAATTGGCACTTAAAGCTCTGATGTTTAGACAGAATTTTATCCTTCAGAGTGCAGGGTGAGAGCAAGTGCTTCACTCTGTCTAGCTGGTGGTGGCAGCGTAATTAGCAAGACGTCAGCTACAAATAGACTCACTGAGGCATGCACTCCACACACACAAGCACACGCATTTTTGGCAGCTAGCAGAGATCTAGCAGTTGGATCCTAAGTGTGCCTGTGCCACTTGTTGAGCCCCACGCAGAGTGCAGTTAAATCACTGACGTACCCCAAGCATAGTTAGCTGTCAGCGATTATTGATTTGGATGCAGCCTTCTGCTCCACCCCTCAACATTCTTCTCTTTTCAAGCTACAAGGATGAGGGGAGAAGAAGAGGAAAAGGGGTCCAGATGGGAAGAAAAGAACGCTGAAAAGATCCTGTAGGAAGTAGGTCAGGTACTCTAGAGATTAGAGTGGCTTGCTTCATCCCTGAATGCGGGAGCCAGGGACAAGTAGCATACAATTAGGAGGAATTAGAACAGCAACAAGTAGCCTGGATTTATCAGCTTTAATTGTCTATTGTCAGGACCAAGCTCTCCTCCAGAGGATCATGGTGGCAGTCTACATCCTAATACTTTTAATGGACCTCCATTGTAGGATTATCTCTCCTAAGGACAGTGCCTGTTCTTTTAAAAAGAACTGTTGGGGAGCCTGCCTGCCTGGAACACTCTGAGCTGCTACACTCTCTGTGATGGGTCCCATTGCGGGAGTAATGCAGTCCCCAGAGGCACACCTTGAGGGGGAAGGTGCCTAGTGAGCAGTAATGGCATCCTTCCTCCCCCACCACTTTGAGGAAACAATGGGCTGTAGATGAAGAGCAGATAAGTGGGGGCTGATGGCTTCAGGATCTCCCTACACTCAGCCTGTTAAGAGGGATGACTTATTCATAGTCAGACAGTAGAGAGTTTTTCAAAAGATAAGGTATGTCTGTTTGGGGGGGGGTTGTTATTCTAATACCTTTGTCTTTTCTTTGTTCCAGTATCTCTCAACTCCTCCAGGCATGGAAATAGGTGGTTTAAAAAAAAAATTTTTTTTTTTTTTGGTCACCACCAGTTAACATTTAAAAGTTTCGACAGTAGATACGGCCCTCCCTTCCCCTTTCCAAGTTCACCTGTACCTTCGCCCAGGAGGTACTTAATAATACTATACTTGAAGATCTAATACAGAACTTTGGGTTGGGAGTTTTGCTGGATGCCTGGGCAGCAGCCATGTTTCTGAGCTGGCATCTCCCAGGTGCACAGGTGTAAGTGAGATCCAGGTATAGTAAGGAAGGTCAGGAGAGATGCACTTTCTGTTTTCTGAGTTCTGAGCCTTGATTTTCTTAGCGGGAAAAAGGGGTGCTGTTCCTGACTTATGGTCCTCAACCCAGGCTGGGCACTGAATTCCCTCTGGAGCAGAGTGTATGTCTGTGTGTGTGTGTGTGTGTGTGTGTGTGTGTAGGGGTAGTTCAAGTGATTTCATTATTAAATCTTAAATCTGTCTCTCATCTTCTACCTCTGACAGCACACACACAAAATATCAAACCTGTATAGTCTTGAATCTCCCTTTAGAAAGGATAAGAAGAAGTCATCAGTCCCATTTTTAGCACCTAATAATAATAATTCTCCCTTCATCTTTTGGTTAGTATTCTGTGGTTTTATGGATGTGCATTCTGACAGGCAAACCCCAGGGTCCCTGTCCTGCCCCTGGGGACTGCTCCTGCCTACCTGGCAGCCCTTCTTCCAGCTGTGCTCTTCCGGGCTGTGTCTACTCATCCTTCCCAGCCTCCCCTCGCCTTTGCTGTTATGCCCCGTCCCTCTTACTCCAGTTAAAAATAATAATAACAATAAAACTCCTATCTGCCACCTTTCTTCTTATTCCACCCTGGGCTCTCCCCTCTTTCAGTATGGCCTCTCCTCCCCCTGGAACATTTGTCCCATAGTCTTATTGGTGTGGTAGTTGCTCTTCCTCCCCCAAACACAGAGAAGAGACGAGAGAAAGAAGCTGCATTTCCGAATGTGCACCTGTCCTATTACTTTCTCGCTTTGTTTTGGGTTTTTTTCCTTGTGGTACTGGGGCATTCTACCTCCAAGCTACACCCCCAGCCCTTTATATTTATTGCTGGGAAACAGAGTCTCCCTAGATTACCGAGAGTCCTATATTGCTGAGTCTGGCCTCAAACCTGCAATTCCTCGTCTCAGCCTCTCCATACCGGGATGACAGGTGTGGGCCCCACGCCAGCTTCTTCCTCACTTCTTGAGGGGCCATGCTTTGCTTTCGGTTAGTTTCAGTTTTCTCCTTTTCCACCAAATGTTAAGATTAGGAACCGTCTTCTGGGCTCAGAAATGACCTCCTTTCCTGTCCTTTCCTACAGCCTTTTCAGGAACTAGAATCCCTTTCCTGTCTAAAAAAAAAAACCCAGAAAAAAAACATAATTAGAAAGAAAAACAAAGACTGGAAACCCACCTAGTTTTCCCCACTAATGTTATGGATATGATTATTGTTGCTAGTGTTGTTTATGTTGGTGGGTGTCAAACTAAAAGAATAACTTAAAATATGTAAATGATTAGATAAGAAGTCAATGTCTGTCAGAAGGGCGGGCCAAAAGAATTCTAAGTGTAATGACACAAATGGTTCTGGAAACACTAAGACCTCAGACCCTGGGTTTTATAAAGGCCTCTGGGTAGCACTTATCTACCTTCATTCCTAGAGAGGAGTTTTACTTTGGTTCTTCATACTTAATTTTTGTTTCTCTTATTTAGGAAATCAAAACACTGACCTCATTTCAAAAATACCCCACAGTCCCCCTAGGATCACCATCCCAAAATGTAGGCCCTGAATGTGTTTGTCAAAAGTTTCGGGGAGGTGAGCTGTGTCAGGAGAAGGAAGCTTGTGCTATTTTTAAACTGATTTAACACATCATTGAAACATATCATACACATATCATACCAATGACACACAGGCGGCATTGTAACCCAGCATGTGTCATACATACATTCTCTCTCACTCATGCACACATACTTGCTCGTCTTGTCCGGCTTTGAAAAAGGAAGGCAGCCAAAAAGCCAAGCCCAGCGATTGGAGTTGAAAAGGCTGTAAAAGTTTAAAAACCAAGTGTCCCTCTAACTCTCAGCCTGGCTTTGAGACATGTGGGAGGGCTTCAAAGCCGGTGCCCCTCTTTTAGGTTCAGGCTTACAGTTGGTCCCCAAATGTTTACCAGCATGAAGATGCCTAAGTTACAGGAAGTGGGAAATGGGTGTGGGGGGTGAGGGAGGGTGGGTGGGTGGGTAGGGAGTGGGGAGCAGAGGGTGGGGGGGTGTTCTCTTGATGTGGTTAGCCTGTCATTGACCTTGTTTGGGTATAACAGGAGTTGAATTAGAAAACGAAAACACGTTTCGTCTTGAGCATATTTCATCCCACTTTTTACTTTCCTTAGGAAAAAAAACATTTTTTTTCTTCCCTGAGTGCAGTCAGGTCTCCAGATTTGGTATCAGTTTCTCTTCCTTCTACAGCAGTCCTTTTTTCCATACAGCTATCTAGCCGCCTACATTGCAATTCCCAACCCACCCAAGGACTGGAGGGGGGAAAAACTGGCCCAGTAGCTGAAACTGAATTAACATTGGCTTGTTGAGAGGCTGTGCCGATGCCATCAAAGGGAACAGATTAGGATTTCTGAGAACAGAGCTACTTCGATCATTCATGATTTGCTGCCATTGCGAACACTCTAAGTGAGAGAACTCTGCCTGAGAAATGCTGATTAATAAAGGTAACTGATTGGGGTTCTTGCTTTCTTTTTCCTTTCTCTCTCTCTCTCTCTCTCTCTCTCTCTCTTTTAGAGGGGTGTGTTCTCACAGGGAGGGAAATAAGATAGTGACTAAAAATGTGCCAAGTTATTACTTAGAAACAAACATTTTGAGACCTCGGATTCCAGATAGTGGCAGCCTCGGAGAGCTCTCTGCACAGCTGTGCCAGCACCAGCATCTCCCAGCTTCAGTCAGCATCCTAAAGGTGCGCTGCTCAGGCCTCTGGAAGGGTCAAGTGAGGTGCAGAAGGTCAGTCTCTTTTCTTCCCCCTTAACAGTTCTGTGCTGAACAATGTCTAAATATTAAAATAAGAACATTGTTTTTCCTGTTATAAAGGCTGCTTCCTTTCCTTTATTCCTCCTTCCTGGTTTTTTTTTTTTTTTGTATCCTTCATTTTAAATTATATTATTGCTCATTCTGGACCACTAAAATCATAGTCAAAAGTTGGCTGGGAGAGGTTTTGTTTTTTCTCTTTCCCTATCACTTTGAGAAGACATGCAAACATTCAAAGGATGTTATATTCCAACACTCTATCTCCAAATCTACTTTCCTTAAAGTTCCACCCGTGGCCTTGTCCAGCTCAGCTGGAACACCTGGAACTAATTTTAGGGTTGCCTGGCTGAGCCCCACACTGGTATTTGATGTTTGCGTCTTCCCTAAACTCAAGCCCATTTCGCCACCTCTGAAGGTGAGTGCAGGCTGATATTAATTAACAGTGAGTTGATTCACTGGCATCTTTCAGTCATTAAAGGAAGTATTTGGCTTAAAATAGCCCTCTCCCCACCTCAAATATCAGCCTCTGTGCCTGTCCCTTTACTGCATCCCGGCTGACTCACGGGCATCTGCATGGTAGATGTGGCCCAAGAACAGAGTTTGATTCTGAAAGGGAAGTGAAATCCTCTTCCACTGATCCGCAAGGGAGGCTGCGTGAAGAGCAGGCCAGCCTTCGGGATGACTACATTGTTTTCCTGCCCATTGTGGCGCTGACTCAGCATCAGTTAATAAACCCTCTGGAGAAGGCTGGATTTCTCTTGTTTAATTATCATCTGGGAGCTCTCTGAGAGCTCTTAGGAGTTGTTCATTCAGTTTTATACCCCTAGCACATCAGCCGGGGGGAAGTCCCGCTTCCTCTTGGTACTAGCGTCCCCTCTGGCATAGCATGCAATAACAGGTGGACCAGCAGCCCGCAGGGAGTGTGTGCTGCTCATGTCCCCTAGTGGGAATTTCATTGTTCTGTACTTCAGAGATTCATAGAAGGACTTTAGACACACATACCATTTTCTGGCATATAATCCCCCCCCCATACACACACACACATATTCTAGGAACATTTACTGAAAGACAATTTAAAGAGAAACAGACCTACTTTATGATTGAGTTGAGCTTTTGTTTTGCTTTGTTTCGTTTCTTCTGGTAAACAAATACTCAGATGTCCACTTCATTGTATGACTAAGTTAGGTTGGGACTGGGTGTGTTTCTGTGGGGGTGTGTGTGTATGTGGGAGGGTGTGTGTGCACACGTGTATTTAAAATACTAGAAAAGACATTGTAGACTAAGGTCGAAAGAGAGATGATTTTTTTAACTACCTATGGTGAGGCAAGCAGGAAAATCAGAAGACTTGTGTTTCAGTGATCCAAATAGTCATTGTAAGGGGGCTCTGCTATAAATGGCCCCTTTGCATCATTGTTTCTCTGAATTAGAGGATTCCTTGCTGAAGGCACAAGACCATTGAAGGAAGTAAAGCATCTGGTTTGTTTTGTAATGAGAAGCAGGAATGCAAGGTCCACGCTCTGAATAATAAACAAACAGGACATTGTATGCCATCATCACAGGATGTCCTTCCTTCAACAGAAGACTGGCTGGGGCTGGAGGGAAAGCCAGCCAGGCTCCCAAGGAGCCCCACTAATGATCGCCTCCAACGCTCTCCTCTTGCAGAGACCAGTTCCGTATCCCCCTTAACTGCGAAATGATTAATGCTTTACGATTTACTAACACACTCCTCAGAAGTCTGCCTGTAGGTTTGGGGAAGAGAAGAAAGGGGAAAAACATTTTTTTAAAAAATATGTAGGATTATAACTTTTTCCTATTTCCCTATTTACCAAACAGTCGAAAGAAGGAAGTTAGTCCTACCCAATTTGAATGTATTTAGTTAGCAGGAGAAACGGACTCTTAAAAGTTTGGGGGTGGGGAGAAGGCGATAGTGTATTTCACTGGCAACCACAGCCGCACTAGATAGCTACCTTGTATCACATGAGATGCAAAAGCAATTTAGCTCGCTCCTTCCAAGTAAGTTTTGTGTATCCTGTAACTGCGCACTGGAGCGGTGGGGCTACACGGTGTTTAGGCAGTGTTTTAGGTTCCCTTCATTGAAGGAGCGCGCGCCCCTTTATCCCGCCGCGACAGGAAGCAGGGCGATCTGGCGTCTTTAGCATACAATACAGCCCAAGTCGACGTGGAGGGTCAGCGTCTTCAAAGCGAAGTCGGAGGATTCCAAGTAAATGTTGAAATTGGTGCGCGGGGCGAGGAGCTGGGGCGGCCGGGCCGGCGATGGGGGCGAAGCCCCGGGCTCCGCGCGGCTCCGGCGAGTCCAGGTGTGGCCACGCCCCCACTCCAGGCAGCTGGTAGGAGTGAATCAGACGAGTGGCTAATGAAATCTCCAGCAGAGGGAGGGGGAAACGGCTCGGCTAGCACAAACAGCGCTGCCGAGACACTCGGCCCTCCAGTGTTGCGGAGAGGCTAGAGCAGCGCGCAGCACCTGTCCGCGCAGAGCCGGGAGCGCCGCGGCCGCGGAGAGGAGGGACCGCCGAGGTGCGCGCCGGTGCTGCCACCCGCCGCGGCGCGGGAGAATGCGGGCTAGGTAGACATGCCGGAGACTGCTCTCCGATGTTGGATCTTTGCTTGGAAAAACGTGTGGGTACGACCTCGGTAAGGATCTTGGTTTTAATTTTTATTTTGAAATTGACCTGAGAACTTTCTTTTCTTCTCGTTCTTTTTTTTTTTATTACCCCTTTTCTTTTTCTTTCCTTTTTTTTTTTTTTGGTTAACGTAGTTACAGTAGAAACAAGAAGTCCTTCTCCTTCACTGCCCTTAGTACTGTCAAACATTTAAAAGACTTTTTTCCTTATGAATCATTAACCCTTTCGGTTCTAGACATATTGTCAACTCATTGAAATTTCAGTAGTAGTAGTAGTAGTAGTAGCAGTGCTTGTCCACCCCCAGCAAAGTGACTATATTCCGGGTTGGCTTTAAGTTTTCAATTTTATTTTTACCTTTATTTGGCATCATGACTCTGCATGTTGGAAATAAATAACAATCCGCGTGTTTAAGTAGTAACTGAGGCAAAGGCAGCTTCAAAGCTAACATTTTTTCTTTTAAGCATCATAATTTTGGGAAGAATGTAAAAACCACATTGAAAGACTTCTACCGAGACATGTTTACATTTTTAACAAGCTCACGTTCTTAACGTGGAAATGATACCCCTATTCCCAATTTTTATCAGACTTGTCTATTATCTTTTCTTCTCTTTGGAAAGCACTTTTTCTGGGTGTGAGGGTAGATTTTCCAAACCATCCTTATCAACTCACAAGTAGAAGCAGAACTCCTTCTCTGAATCTTCTGTATTTGTTATAACTTTAGTTACAGTAAACTGTAGCCCATCAGTGACTTCTGGGAATTTGTACACTTTCAGATTTAAATGGAAAGTGCTATTTGTAGCTGTGGGCTCCTAAAGGAATTCTCTTCAGGGAATTCTATTGAATAGTTTTATGTTTTGTTTTTGCTGTTTCAATTTGGCGGGCGATGCCCACAAATCCAAAGAAACTGCAGGGTGTCTTCCCCTTCACCCACTTTTCCTCCTCTTTTCCTGTGGTCCAGACGCTCTGGGAAAGGCTGCCGCTCAGTGATGCTGGCAGGATCGTCCCTTTTCGGTCTTCCTTGAGAGAGGATGAAAGAGAGCGCAGCGAGGGGGGGCAGTTGTTTTGAAAGTTGTTTTGCGTCGTCGGGAGCTGGTGGGAAAGTTCAGTCTTCCCCATTTGGAAAAGACAAGCTGGGTTCCGCTCCTGCACCACACGCGCTTTCCATTTTTAGCTTCATTCAGAGGCAGACAGAGCTCCTTCCTCTTCCTCTCCTTGTTTGTGACACTTTTCTGAGGCAGCTTTTCCACAATGCTGAGGGTCTGGCGGCCATGACCCCAGGCGTTCTGGGACACAGGGCGCAGCGCCCACAACATTTTTCTGCCGTGAGAGGTAAAGCCAGGGACTGTTCAAAGGTGTTTCTTCTTTTTCTTGTGCTTCCCCCTCCATGAGGTTGCCACATTCCTTTTTTTTTTAAATTAAGAGTAGCACTCAAAAACCTTGCTACTTCAAGGCAATCTACTTTATATGTCTTTTGGCTCTTACTCAACTGTACCAAACACGCTGCATCTGCTTTTAAAGTCCTCAGACAACTGTATTAGTCATAGCCTCTCGGAGGGAGCCACAGGAACAGCAGGACAATGGGGACCAAAGACCTTTCCCTTCTCTTCCAGGCTGCCCCCAAGTGTAGCTCCAGTGCTGTGAAGTTTCGGGGGTTGGCAGAGGGGACTGAGGAGACCATGAAAATGGACATGGAGGACGCGGATATGACTCTCTGGACAGAGGCTGAGTTTGAAGAGAAGTGTACCTACATCGTGAATGACCACCCCTGGGATTCTGGTGCCGATGGAGGGAATTCTGTTCAGGCAGAGGTGTCCTTACCAAGGAATTTGCTTTTCAAATATGCCACCAACAGCAAAGAGGTAAGCCTCAGCTTTGTTGCTGGAGAAGATTGGTACCTGGTGCCCATTCTCCTTCCTTGCCCTTGAGGCCTCTTCTATCTCTGAGGACTATGAGAATCTATAAGGATCAGTAAGTCATCAGTCACTCCATTCACCTCTTCCATTGCTTTCTCTTTCCCTAACTTGGTTCCTTCTCATTTCCTGCAGCCTTCAACTGTTCCATAGTAATTAGTAAATGGTTAAATCTTTTGGCAAATTGACCTGTCTCGGGGAAGCTGACTTGCACTACCAGCACCCGGTGGGAGAAATTGTCAGTGAGCTTCAGAAAAGCTCTGTCCCCACCAGCCCTCCATTGGACAATAGATTTTAAGGGTGAAAAGTTTTTCTTAGAGAAAAAGGTTTTAATGTTTCTTTTGTCTCCCTTTGGTCATTAGATGGCTTTATTCTTTTTAACGAGCCAGGTTTATTAGCTGGGTTTCTAAAATTATTCTCAAAACCTTGACGTGTTTATGAACTGAAGTGATGGCATCCACCAAGAAGAGGGTCACGTAAAAGTGTCCTGGGTCCGGATGACTTCACTAACCACTGTTTATCTGCCCCAGCTCCTTTGCTCTTGCTGGGCCGGCAGGCCAATTCCTTAGTGGCTTCTGAAGTGGGTACACTCTTTGTTGTTTCAAAGGGGCTGAAAACCTAAACTTGGAATGAGCAACTGATTTGTGTTTACCCTTTTATATAATGATTCTAGCTAGGCGTGATGTTTAGCTGTGAAATAACTTGCAGAACCACCTCTCGTTTTGAGAATTTGGCTACTGAAGCTGCTCTGGCTAGCCTACTGCTGGGCTAAGTTGAAGCAATCTATCCCTCAGCCGGCTTCCTCACTGGCCGGTACCACTGAGCAGTCAGGTCTGTTGCTGCCTTCGGGAAGTAGTGAAAAGGGGATCATTTGCTCCAAGAATCCAGGCTTTTCTGCTGGGGCTATTCATTACAGCCATGTCAAATCACTTTCCCCCTTCCCTAAGGAACAGCATTTGAAGGAATCCGGGAGCCTGTTTGGGAAACACTTTGTCTCTTT
Organism: Glis glis; assembly: GCA_004027185.1. Classification (NCBI taxonomy): domain Eukaryota; kingdom Metazoa; phylum Chordata; class Mammalia; order Rodentia; family Gliridae; genus Glis; species Glis glis. Next base: position 108,462 of record PVJS01000297.1, read on the forward strand.
CCTGTTTGTGTGTCTGAGTTCAATGTTTTTGGTAAGGGGGAGACGCAGCTGTCTAAAATTAAATAGAGCAATTCTGCTTTGAGTTTCATTTAAAGATCAACTTTTTGTTTTGTTGTACTTTTTTTTTCCTGGTTGGGAGAGTGGGGGCAGATTTTATAAAAAGCAAAATTTAAATTGTAGTTGTACATAAATGTTACCAAAAATTTAACCTCAAAGGTCGGCCTTAATTATACCTCTTCCTGAAAGTACTGCTCTTTTCAATAGAAAGTCTCTTTAATATGTGGCCCTTGGAATCAATGTGGCATTTGTTTGGGGTATTTAAGGTTTGGCTGTGGCTTTAAAAGGTGTAGTGTGTTTTCCCCCATATCAGATTTGACCAAATATTGGTCTGTTCCCAAGGTTCCTTTGTGTTAGGTTGTCCTCACCAGTCCATTGGGACTGAAGTAAAGATTCCCATTCTGTGGGTCATCTTTGCCTTTTTGGTCCTATATTGTGCTTATCCTCAGTTCAATTCTTAACTTAAGTTTTTCAGTTTTTGTCATTCTGCTGAAAATCAGAGCTGAGTCAAGTTATGTTCTTAGATCATTTAGTTCAAGGTTCAGAGATAGTCACTTGCCCAAAGGCTATATAGTTAGAGCCAGACGAGGGACTTGGAGCAAAGTTCTTCTGACTTCTCTAGCAAGTGCTTCTCGATTATGCTTCACTGGCCCCTCATGGTGTCACTGTGGTTTTATTTATCGTCTTAACACAGTGCAGACTGATCCTCATTAAGCTTGGTTGTTGTTTTTTCTTTGAATATATAACTCCCTATTTCAGTATGTTAACAACAACAACAAACACAGTACCTGTGTTTCTGAAGGATATCTTTCAAAACCAACATAGAAGGCCAGGGTTCTCTTATCCTATTTCCCCATATTTTATTTAACTAAAACCCTTGAATAGGGGATTATACATCTTCAGTCCCTAATGACAAAAGCAACCAGGAAACAAACTTGAATGTTATATTGTCTTAGCTTACTGGAATTTGTACCTGTTTTTCTGATTTCTCTCCTTCCTTTTTGAACTTTGGGAAAGGACAGCTCCCTTTACGTGGTGAAAGAGGATGGTGAAGTTGAGCCATTGAGGGTGTGATAGCTGCAAACCAGTTCCAGGACAGAAACATTTAGGATCATGAAATGTTTACATTGTCATTGTATTCAGTTAGTTCTTTAAGTCCCACCAGCTGAGCCACGGAAATAGGGTAAAAGTCTTGCTTCATGTAGTTTTTATCTGACTGGTTTATCTTGCCCTTCTTTAATGTTTTTATTAATTTAAATAACAGAAGATGTTACATTATGTACTGTTGTGCTGACATACTGGGGAATTTTTTTAACAAGATCATTTTTCATTATGAATTTGTGCTATGTGTCAGCACCTTTTTTTTTTTGGTTTAAAAACAAAACATACAAACCATATTTCTGATCCTGACCTTCATTTTTAGATCAGGTTTAGAATCATTCCGCACCTTTAATGGGGTGCTTCTTACTTCCTATTTCCAGAAAGAAAACCAAATATAGGCATCGTATTCAAAACTTTTAAAACTGATGGGTTATTCTTTTATGGGGATTTTCCCCTCACCCTTCTAAAATAATCTTCTGTGAATATTTGACTACAGAAAAATTAATTTCAACATTTATATTTTAGAAGCAGTAGGCTATATAAATTTCTGCTCTCAGCAGAGGTGGTTTGCCCTCAGGAGGCACTGTGGCCCCTCTGAGAAGCTGACCTCCTGAAGCTGTATACGATAAATATCAGACAGCTCATGGGGACTCAATTCAATGTCCATTCTAATTGAAGTCCTTTGTTAACTCAAGTCATCTGTAAAACTATCTCACCATAACATGCAATTCCCTCTTCAAACTTTTATTTGGAAGATAATGTACTGAGGCATTACCATATTTCCTTGAATATAAAGATAACAAAGGAGGAAACCTTCCAGAAACATTGCTGTCAGCTCCACTCCTTTTAAAAATGGGGCGAATTACAAAGTGAAGGTATGGTCCACTACAAGAGTTCTAGTCCTCTCAATGCAAATATCTTTATAGTTGAAACAGAATATTAATTGAATGAGTCATTTTTGTGTGATGGGATTCAGGGAGGGGGAAGAGATGGCTAGCAATTAAAGCGATAATATAATTTGGGGTGAGGATGCTCAGACCACATTTTGATCAGAAAATGTTTCTGCTTAAAATTCACTGCGCTGTGTGTGAGTTTGCATACTCCTCAGAGGAAAAATTTGCTTTTTAAAACAAACAAACCTTAATTTGTCCTCATTATCAGACTTCCAGTCAGCACCCCCATTCAACTCATCCTGAGCCGTAAAATCTCCTTCATTTTGTAAAATTGAAAAGAGGCCTTGTGTTTTTTTTTTGTATTTTTCTGGAAGCTGCTGATAATCTGGTGTGTCCTATAGCTGAGGCCACTGACAGAGACAGATGTGCTCAGGTGGCAAAGGGGTCTGCTAGGCACATAAAGCACACAGGAAGGGCTTCTGTGGGGGCAGATGAAGCGTGGTGGTGTGGAAGCCCAGCGTCCTCTTGCTGATAGGTTTATGGAAGGCTCACAGCAGCCTGTCCCCGGCAGTCATTCTTTAGGACCCTGGTCAGTTCCAATGAAGTTTCCTTCCTGAGTTAGGTGAACACATTCTTAATTAATCTTTTTAGCACTTTGAAACTCAAGTCTTCTCTAACATTTGCTTGCTCCAAGGACAGAATGTTGTTAATGATGTGTCAGGAAGATGGAGTTGGTTAAGATATACGTCTGGATCTTTGGGGACCAGACGGAGAACTATGACTTGTTTTTCATTTCCCATTAAAAGCCTTGGTGCCCATCCCCCCTCAAAGTTACCTGGACAACCAACCTAATCTTTGAGTTGAGGCTTGATGTCCTCTTTGAATAATTTACCAAACATGGATTTGAAAAGATGTTTATTGTGTATTATTGGAGTGCTGGATTCCTTCCAACCTCAAACCTCTGATTTTCTGTCTCTATTTATAAGTATTAGTTTATTTACATGTACTCTACAGCTCTGTATGTAATAGTAAGGTAGAACATTAGGATTCTAGCTTATTCGTGAAGATAATCTAATACTGAAGCTCTTTTAATTTGCCTGGGGGTTAAAGATTTTCATTTCTCTTCTACCACCAGTCCTCCTCTTTTTACAAGGTTATAGATGGTAAGACCACCTCTACTACTGCTTCCATCCTCCTCAGTGTCTACCCCATATTTGTGCTACTTTTATTTATGTATTTATTTATTTATTTATTTATTTATTTATTTATTTATTTATTTTTGTGGTGCTGGGGGTTGAATCCAGGGGCATCCTACCTCTGATCTATATCCCCAGCCCTATTTTATTTTTTATTTTGAAACAGGGTCTCACTAAATTGCTAAGGGCCTTGCTAAGTTGCTGAGGCTGGCCGCAAACCTATGATCCTCCTGTCTCAACCTCCCAAGTACAGGGATTATAAGTGTGCGCCACCACGCCCGGCCATTGTTGTACTTAATAGGTGTTGTAGGGCTTATGTCTTCCCCAAGTTCCCTTGTTGTAGGAAAAAAGATTCTAGTTGACTTCTTTTTGGCACAAGAAAGTTCTCAGTGTGAGGTTGATAGCTGAAAACCAAAGGCCCATTCTATGGAAGAATGACAATTTGGAACAAAAACCGTGACCTCAGTGTAATGCTCCTTGTTGGTAATCAAGTTCTGACTCCCAGGACACTGTCTGCAAGAGACTGTAATTTAAAACCAAGTTGATGAACCAGTTGAGTACCTTTCTTAAAATTACTGCTTTAAAGTGGATATGTTGAAAATATCAACTGCTAATTATTGGGTCACCAACAAATGACATTATTTGTTTTTCTCATTCGTCATTTTAACATTATGGAATAATCACTCAGATGTAAATGTCTAATGATTTGTATGTCAAAGATGTCAATTCCATGAACTTTCCAAATTAATTAGATTCAGTGCTATGTCCTAAACAATGAGCCACTGAATAAGTAAGCCTGATTCAGCTTTAAGTATATTATTTTTATCCCAAGACTGCTCTGAGATGTTCCTATCACCAATAGTTGTGCTGCTAACAAATACCAATAATGATGAACTGTTCTTGAAAGGGAAGATAGATGTAAATGAAGGCAGAGGAGAAGAATGAGATGAACATCTGCTTTTTTCAGCTCTCTACCAGAAATTCATAAAGGACCAAAAATAACACTCTAGCTCGCCAACCTTGTTTCAACTTGTGTTAGGTGTAGGAAATTTTTTTCCCCTTTCCAGTTTGAGTATGCTCTATTAACTTATATATTGAATACTAAATTGTTTTAGAAAAAAGTCATTTGCTGATAAGAAACTTACATGTCACAACCATGTAGGTGTGCATATTCCATATCTATTTAAACAGAGGTTTAAATTCTTGATGAGATTTAATGAGGTACCAGTATATGTCATAGCCAAAGTCTTAGATTCCACCCTCAACCATCGGAACATATATTGACTTACATATCTGCATCTGCCAGTTCAGGTACACAATTTACACAAGAGTCACCAGGGATAATAAAAATGGTATATAAATAATATCTTTCATCCCATCCCCACCTGGTCCAGTTCATTAAGTAATTTGTAGTCTGTTTTGAACAGAAGAAAATAAAAATGAGAAAGTGAGAAATTATAACCCCAAACAGGCATGGTGCATGCCTATAATCCAAGTACTTGGGAGGCTGAGACAGGAGGATCGCAGAATTAAAGTCAGCCTTGGCAGCCTAGTGAGATTTTCAGCAACCTAGCAAGAACCTGTTTCTAAATAAGATATAAAATAGGGCTGAGGGTGTAGTTTGGGGGTAGAATGCTTCTGAGTTCAATCCCCAGTGCCCTAACCACACACACACACACACACACACACACACACAGAAAAGTATAACTGCAAAATGTAAAGAACTACTCACAGAGTTCCTTTGAATAATGATGAATTGCTTCCTGATTCCTGGTTGGTGACTTTTTTTTAATCCCCTCGAAAGAAATTTACGATCAAGGAGGAACTGGCATAGTTAACATGTTTCTTTAGGAAGGCCCTACAAACTCGAAATGCCTGGTACATCCAGTCTGAGAAGGTCATTTCCTCAGATCTTAGAACCCACAGCTCTTAGAACCTACAGCTCTCCTCAGTATAAATTCCATTTCAAAGGAGGACTTTTGACCACTGTTGAGTAGAAGATGTCAGGGAAGAACAAAGTTACTTGAAAGATCTTTCTTATATTAAAGAGAACTTACAAGCTATGGTACGGGGGGGGGGGGGCTCGTCTGGAATAAAAAACCATAATGTGTTTGATTTCTGGTTCCTTCAGCCTTTGTGGAACAACTAAAGAACGTTATTTTGGTTTCTGAGGTTTAAAGTATTTTATTCCCCACAAGCACACTATGTTTATGGTTTGAGGGAGAATGAGAAATGGGAAACTAGGAGGGGGGCTGAAATGGTTTAAAATCTTGACCATCTAATTTTGCTGTGTCTTCTCATCCTAATACAGAATGGTTATCCTCTCTGATCTTCGAGCATGAAAAGTAATAATAAAAGGAAAAAATCCTTAGTCACTGGAGAATAATCCTCTAGACTATTTTAATGCTTGGTTGAATATTTGCTTAAGATCTCAGACTTTAAAAGACAGTCTTCTCTGGAGGATGAGGCAGGAGGATTGCAAGTTCAAGGCCAGCCTGGGCACCTTATCAAGACCCTGCCTCAAAATAAAATTTTAGAAGGGCTAGGGATGTAGCTCAGTGACCAAGTGCATGCCTAACATGTGCAAGGCTCTGGGTTCCATCCCCGGTACCACAAAAAAGAAAAGATGGTCTTCCCCTGAGGTGAAGCTTGCCGTTAATTGTGTGGGCAGCATTAATGTAGGCTCCCTGTTGTTGACTGTATCACCACTTAACAGTTCAATTCATTGAAATAACCTGATTGGTTAACATTTTACAGTGAAAGTAATTGTTTCACATGTTTTATCCCTTTTAGGTTATTGGAGTGGTGAGCAAAGAATACATACCAAAGGGAACACGATTCGGACCCCTAATCGGTGAATTCTACACCAATGATACAGTTCCCAAGAATGCCAACAGGAAATATTTCTGGCGGGTAAGTAAAGAAAAATTTTCAGGACTTTCAGTATTAGGAAAAAAGTGAGCTGGAAGAGCTGGATCACTTCCTTTTTCAACTTGTGCTGAGAAATGCTGGAGCTCACTCACAGTATTTAAGATCTCCATGGAAACAGGGAACTCTGAGCAAGAGCAAGGAAACTGGTTAAATGTTCAGCCTTGGAAATACAGCTTGAAGGTTGTTAGTGATGGAGACCTAGACTGTATATGAATCTTGCTTTTTTTTTTCAACTCATTGGAGCTTTGTGATGAAAGGAAACAGTTTGCTGCTTGCTTCAAGGTAGTTTCATTTGCATTTCTCTGCAAGGAAATAGTAATGAGTCACCAAGCCTTAGATTTCACCCCTTCCTGATTTCTTGCTGAGTTAACTTTAATTGAATGGAAGGTATCATAAATGAATTATCTTGAAGAGAAATGTCACTAAGGAAGTGAAAGATGGGCTAGAGGATGGAGAAGGACCACAGGTATTTAAATCCATCTGTACCATAAAACTATTAGATTTGACAGAGTGGAAGTTACTCCTCTAGTATAAGGAAGATGCTTACAGTCATGAGAAATTATAAGCTTTGATATAATATCCAGTCAAAAGGTCTAGCCTATACAACCTCCTTTGGGATATCAGGTTCAGAAAGCACCTCCCAGGGAACACTAACGCGATGGAATTCTTGAACAAAGACTCTGAGTTAAAAGTGAACAGAGAAAATTCAGGCTCCCTTTTCCTCTGGGATAGTGTTCCCTTAATTCAAAAATAAAGAGATGCTGCCGGGCGTGGTGGCACACGCTTGTAATCCCAGTACTTGGGAGGCGGAGACCAGAGGATCCGGGTTCGTGGCCAGCCTCAGCTACTTAGGGAGGCCCTCCGCAACTTCGTAAGACCCGGTTTCAAAATAAAGGATAAAAAATAGGGCCAGGGGTGTAGCTCGGAGGTAGAACACCCCTGGGTTCAATCCCCGTTACCGCAAAAAAAAAAATAAAATAAAATAAAAAATAAAGAGATGCTTACTTAAATTTAGTAAGCAATTCTATGCGTACTTACATAAAATGTACATAATCTGAATTATTTAAATAAACGGCTGCATCATCACAACCAAAACTGGATAATGCTTCTTTTCGCTAGTATTTTGCCTAAAAAAAATATCTTTTGGACAAGTATTATAAAACTTCCATTAGGGGATTACTCAGATGCTATTCCTGAGAGTTGTTTTTTTTTTTAATCCAGGAAGTTTTGTGTTTCCAGAAACCTATTTTACTATTTCCCAAACAGGAACAGTTACAGATTCACCAAGAATCATGTGTCCTCAATATTTAATAATCACTTGTGTTTAAACTATATTTACTACATGACTTATAGTGGGAAAAATGAATGCATTTTAGCCTTTATTGCCGAGGAATTCTTCTCAGTCTTGAGCCATAGAGGTGTATTAATCTTGGAATACATCAAAATATTATAGAGATGCATATTTGAATATTGGCAACTAAGGCAATCTAGCTTAAGTCTTACTAATAAGTGATTATTTTGAAAAAAGACAAGAAATACTTAAGAATGTCCCATCCCTGTCCCTTCCTTGTTTCATTTAAAGACTTCACTGTCAGTAACTGAAAGACTTTCCTGGAGGATTTATTTGAATCAGTGATTCACATGCAAAGGATATTGTAGGAGATTGCTTCTCACATGTTAAAAGCATCCCGATTTTGCTGGAAAGACTCTGAACATCTGTTGTGAGGGAAGAAAAAGTTTCATGCAAATTACACAGTCAAAGAGAAGGGATGTTCAAGCTGAGAAACCAGTGACATTTCTTGTAACTGTACTATGAGTCAGCACGTTTTTAACTTCTTGATACTGGATGGAACGGAGGCCAGGCCATCGGCCGCTGCGTGCATTTGGCGCAGGCATCATTTTATGTTCTTGTGGGGGTGTGCGTGTGACTTCATGGCATCCGTTCTGTTTTTATACGAGGATACAGTAAATCGTGGTCCATGGAAGGCTGACTGGAATCAACATACCCGTAGCTTTAGAAAGCAATTTCCGCCCCAGCGAAGAGTGCAAGAGTGATGGAACCCCATGTTCCTGGAAGTTTGCACATCAGAGTAAACAAACTTGAAAACCCCTCTTGATAGCCGAATTCACCCAGTCTTGTTCCATTTTCTCTTAACAAAACACACCGCAAAAGCTCTCACGAGCTGCTTTGATGAAGCCACATGTATTTCCCCCTTCACAATTTACAGGAAGTTACTCTTAAAAGAAAGTGATTCTGGTGTTTACTGCCTGCATTAAAGGGACAGAGTTCCTTTTTTACTTCTGATAACGTTTGGGTGAAATATAGAACACTATCAGTGCGGGTGACTAAGTGTAAGGTACTTGCCTGCTGTCCGGTTAGAGAGAAATCTGCTACCCACCTACCCCATGGAATTGCAGATGACCAGGTACTGATTATATGTGCTGAAGGGAAAATTCTTAGGGCTGAAGAAAAGTTGGCACCTCTTAAAGGGAAGGCGTGAAAGAAGCTTTCTGTGGAAGGATAAGGAGCTTGTTTATCAGGTAGTGTCAGAAAGAGTGAGTCTTTTAAATTGTCCTGTTCTTACCTCTGCCTTTGTACCAAGAGTCCTGAGTGCATCTGTTAACCAGAAGTGGAGTGAGGACAGATTTGAAGCTCTTCTTCATGCACTGCCTTTAAAGAACCATGCTTTCTTCCTGTTCTTTTTCCAAAATCACAAGCCTGGGGCTCTGCGTGCAGTGTGTTAGCCAGCCGCCTCACAGAGCAGGGGGGGATCTCTCTTCCCTGCTTTGGCTCGAAAGAAAGGTTCAAGGCTGAACATGTTTATCAAGAGGAAAAGTGACTTCTCAGTAGACTGTCAAACTGGCCTCTGTCCCGGTGCTCACTTTGTTATGGCAGGTGAAGTTCACCTTTGCCCCACCCAGTGTTTCCACAAAAAGGCACAGTTCCAAGTATTCATATGAACAAGTGTTACTTTAGGACTCGGAGGGTTGGGGGTGGAGGATGTTTGCATAGTCTAAGCCTTGGGCGGGGGTGTAGGAAACAGCAAGTACAGAGGCCATAGAAAAAGCTGAGACTCAGTTTGACGTTGTCGTTGGGCTGGCTTGCTCTTCTACCCAGTGACTCAAAGCACTAAAAGCGTAATCGGAACTGAAGTTAGTAGCGTCGCCCATTTGCCATTCACCAAGCTGTACAAAAGTAGTACTCTGGCGGTTTAATAGGTTTGAGGCCGCTTCTGAGGTGAAATCCTGTGTTTCATTCTTCTGTTCTCCCTTCCCGCCTCGCCACCCCCCAGCAAGAAAGGTCGATAAAACTGAAATGGAAAAGGTAACTGATAAAATGCGCCTTACCTGTTTCCGCCCTCATTTCTGCTGATTCAAGACGACTGGCTAAACTGATTTGATTCTTTCTCTAACCAGGCAGTAAAAGAGCAGAAATCACACATGCCACTCACTTGGCGGTGGCTCGCCCGAGAGGTGCCGGGAAGCTTGCCATCACTTTGGGGCTGACTTCCTCTTACACCCCGTCTGTCTTCTCTTTTGGGCAGATTTATTCCAGAGGAGAGCTTCACCATTTCATTGATGGCTTTAATGAGGAGAAAAGCAACTGGATGCGCTACGTGAATCCGGCGCACTCTGCCCGGGAGCAAAACCTGGCTGCCTGTCAGAACGGGATGAACATCTACTTCTACACCATTAAGCCCATCCCTGCCAACCAGGAACTTCTTGTGTGGTATTGTCGGGACTTTGCAGAAAGGCTTCACTACCCGTATCCTGGAGAGCTCACAATGATGAATCTCAGTAAGTGGATTACAGAACAAAAAAATAAAAAATGCCAGTAATGTCAGTTCTGCCCCTATGAGCTAATAACACGTTGTTTAATTATATGGCTTCATCATCTGTCGGACTAAGTAGGTGGCTTAAACTCAGGACAAGGAAGAGAAGGAAAAATTTTAGTCCCTCTTCCCTATTGTGAGACTTGATCATTTAAAAAACATCAAGAGCTACTTTGAGTGTTGAAATCAGAAAGTTATAGAAAGAAATATGTGTCCAATTCTAATTTATCCAAAAGGGGGCAGTTGGGAGTATAATAGAGATTGGCCCAGAAATGCCGACTGTGCAAACTATGGCCTCTTGTTGGTGGTAATTTGTCAGTGTTTAAAATTTGCAATGAATCTGGGCGTGGTGGTGCATGCTTGTAATCCCAGTACTTGGGAGGCTGAGACAGCAGGATCACAGGTTCAGGGTCAGCCTCAGCTACTTAGTGAGGCCCTCTGCAACTTAGTGACACCTGTTTCAAAATAAAGAATAAAAATAGGGCTGGGGGTGTAGCTCAGAGGTAGAATGCCCCTAGGTTCCATCCCCTGTACCACAAAATATTAAATTAAATTTGCATTGAAATATCGTAGAGATGCACATTTTACCATGAAGTCCTGGTCTGATGTGGAACATTGTAAGATTGTTTCTAGAAAGGCTCTGTCATAATTTTTCAAATATTACTCTAAATGAATAACTCTAGAGATTTCATATCTTAGCTTCCTTTGTTATGGTAAAACTAATTAATCTGATCTCCTAATCAGCATTACAGTAACCACCTATCACTTTATCTTAACAAATTCTCAGTTCCTTAGGTTTATAAGCTTTTACTTTTTTATTTGGTTAAAACTGCTGCCGTGACCTCTCTCTGCAAAGGGCTCCTTCATTATAGTCATTTTCAAATAATCTCTAGGAATAATTTAAGAATTAATATAAAATTCTTACCTCTATTGTAACTATGGTTGCCTATTCTTTGTTAGACTTGCTGAATTTTATAGCAGTTTTTAAAATGAGTTCCTTTTGGTTCAAAAGTTAAAACTAAATGTTGAAGTTTTTGTAACTTTTTTTTAATATTACTTAAAACTTAGGGAAGCATTTCAAGAAAAGTATAAAGAATTCTCAGTTACCCTTTATTCACCAAATTGTTTTGTGTGATTGAATCCAGGGGGGTTCTACCTCTGAGCTATACGCTCCCAGCCCTTTTTATTTTTTGTTTTTGAAACAGGGTCTTCTACAATCTAGGGATTAAATCCAGGGGGATTCTACCTCTGAACTATACATTCCCAGCCCTTATTATTTTTTATTTTTGAAACAGGGCCTTCCTAAGTTACCTGAACCTGCAATCCTCAGCCTCCCAAGTATTATAGGCACGCGCCACCATACCCAACTCCAGACTCACCATTTTTGATATGCTATCTCATTGCTTTATCTGAAAGCCAAATTATTTTAGTTCACATTTTCACCTTTGAGGCATTTGGAATAAATATTAATATTAATTTGAAATTTCAATTTCAACTTTAGGACCAATTAACAAACCAGTAACTGATCCTAGTCATAATGTGTTCCTGCTGTCCAGCTATTTGGTAGTCATTCCACACCATTCAGTTTGTTTGATCTCCCTTAGTATCACAAGACTGTATTTTCAGTTTTCTGAAATCTGGGACTACAAAAGCTTCAAGACGTCTCCCATAAGAGCCCGTCGTAGAATTGTGTCCTTGTCCCTTACACACCCGCAATGCACCCTGGAACTTCAGGAAAAGATCTTGGGATGATTAGAAGCAAACTGGCTTCCAGTATGAGCATGATGGGTATCATCTGTCCTGACCAATGGTGGCTCTGTTCTCCCTCCTCTCTCTTCAGTGCTTTCTGGCCATTCTGCTATTTTGGCACCTGTAGGTGCCTGGCCCAGTTCAAAGGGCCTACTGATAAGCGATGCAAAGGCACAGTTGAGTTTTATCAGGGCCATCTCAGGGGAAGAGGTGCTGCTTCCTTCTAACTTTCTCAGCATAGTGAGCTATTTCCTCTTGAGAGTCTCCTTACATTCTTTTTTTTTTTTTTCCTTTTTCACACAGTACTGGGGATTGAACCCAGGTTCTAACACTGAGCTACATCCCCAGCCCTTTCTTTTTTGTTTTGACACAAGGTCTCATCAAGTTGCCCAGGCTAGCTTTGAACTTGTGATCTTCCTCCCTCAGCCTCCGGAGATCTTTTATTCATTGAATTTAATCACTTATGAATTTGAAGTTTATTTATTCTGTGTGTGTGTGTGTGTGTGTGTGTGTGTGTGTGTGTGTGTGTTACTGGGGGTTGAACCCAAGGGCATTCTACCTCTGAGCTATACCCCTATCCCTATTTTTTGTTCCTTATTTTGAAACAAGGTCTTACCAAGTTGCTGAGGGCCTCACTAAGTAGCTGAGGCTGGCTGCGAACCTGCAATCTTCCTGTCTCAGCCTCCCAAGTACTGGGATTTCAAACATGTGCCACCACACCTGGCTTATTTATTTATTCTTTAAAAAGTAAGTCCACTGGGGTAACCCCCCCATCCCAGTGACTTCACACAACCATGAAGAAACTTTTTTTGCGCACTGCCCCCCACCCTGTGCCAATCAAAGAAAGGTTTTAAAAGCCTGGCCTTTTTATTCCCCAATGAAAGCCTTTGTGCTGTATTTTAAGATTTCAAGTGTTTATTTTTTGTGTTCAGAAGCAACTTTCATGTATACTGTGAAATGACACCTTGTACCTTCAAATATCCCTTTTGTTTATGCAGAATTTTTCTAAATAGTGGTTTAGTGTTTTGAGGTAACCCTTCTTCACCCAGTATTCATGGTAAAGAATGAGAGTTAACAACAACCAGTCACATGACAGCAAGATTCCTGCTGCCAGTTGTGAAACCAGTTGTCTTGGGTGTGGCCACTGATGAGTGAGACTCTGATCAGGAAAATTTCCACTATTTCATCAGGCCTAATAGGTAGATTGTGTCTCCAAATGAGTTGTGTTGGGTTTCCATGCTTTAAACACACTAGAGAGCCGGGCGTGGTGGTGCACGTTTGTAATCCCAGTACTTGGGAGACTGAGACAGGAGGATCACAGGTTCATGGCCAGCCTCAGCTACTTAGTGAGGCCCTCCACAACTTAGTGAGACCCTGTTTCAAAATAAGGAAAAAAATAGGGCTGAAGGTGTAGCTCAGAGGTAGAATGCCCCTGGGTTCGATTCCCAGTACCTAAAAAAAGGAAAAAAAAAAAAGCACTAGAGGCCTGTGCCCAAATCTTGGGGAGGGCTAACTTGGTAGTGGGGGCCCACATGATAGACTTGAGGAGAAAGAGGTGTGAAGCTAACGAAGTAAAGAAAAGTAAGTACCGGAAATCACAAATTGGCATTCTTTTTAAATAAAAGGAAAGAAGTAAAAACGATTTAAGCCCCTACCACTCCTTTTTTTTTTTTTGCTATCTATCTAACCCATCTAGAAAACAGTTGACCAAATTATAGATTTCTAAATGTTAATCTGCTTTCTCAGTTTCAGTTGAAAACAGACTTTGTTTTGCCTACTGCAGAACTTCTAGGTTCTTTCTTGTAGTCTTGGGGGTTCTTATTATAGATCGAAAATGTGAGTCGGCATAATTAAGCCATTCAGAACCTTCAGAAGCAGTTCACTCTTGAAATGACTCCCTCCGCCTACATCCATTTAAGATTTAAGGACAAAAACAGATCTTGATTTTCTTTTTCATGTTAACTCAAGCTGCTGCTGAGTGGGAGAGTCAGAAATGACACCAGCTCCCCTGATTACTCAGCTGCTGAAGAACGATTTTTAAAAATGTACCTTCATATAGACTCCATAATTTCCACCTGTAGAACATTTTAGAGAGGCTACTGTTTCACTCCGGATATTCTTTTAGGATAAGATATAACCTTATTTTTCTGAAGACAACAGAGGTAGCAAGCATTTTGTGTGGATTTATTATATGCCAGGGTGCTGTGCTAAGTGTTTTGCATAGAAAAATAAAAATTCTAACTTATTTGTTTGATGCCCCAATCATTAGCTTTATATCAGTTCAATAATCAAAGTTAGTGGTATGAATGGACTTAAGCTTTTATGCTTACGGTTTTAATTTGCTAGATTTTAGAATCAAGGGAGTATTGTAGCCAATGAAAAAATTATGAGGCTTAGATATAATTTGCCACATAAAAATGGCACAGAGTTATGAGGGTGAAGTTTCTGTATTTTTATTTTATTAGGGGTAGCTTTTTTTTTTTTTTTGAGCCTGAGGATACTTCCAAATCATTCTCTTCTTTTTTCCACCTCCATTAAATTCCTTCCAGGGGCTGTGAGGTGCCTTGTCTATCAGCTTTCCAGCTTAGTGGTCTTTCTCTTCCTTTACCATTTCAGCTTTAAAAAACAAAAGTGACAATTTGAACTTCCTGCCTGCTGGGCCTCACTGAAAGACTGATATTGGCCTGATAAGGGGATATTTATTTTGGTTTAGTGGCTTTAGAAATCGCTCTCCCTCCACAAGCTTTCCATCACTGCCCCCCTGACCAGCATCTTCCCTGATAGTGTGGTCCGAGGTGTTTATTCTGGGGCTTCTGGCTGGCCCGGCAGTAACTGATAACAGCTGGCAGGAGATAACATTCTCCAAGGGGCTCTTGAACTGGAATCAAACCCCCAGCCTGTCAGCCTGGAGAATGGATTTGAAGGGTTCAGTTCTGCAGTTCACAGAGCTCATGTCTGGACCTAGCAGGTGGCAAGCCTGGCAAGTTCTTTCTCAGTGAAATCAAGCAAGACATCAAGACGATGAAGGATGCTTGTGCAAAGGCTTCAGCCAAACTTAGAACATCTTCTGAGGCCAAGAGCCTTGTTGCTTCGCAAGGCATCTGCACACACCGAGGGCGTGCACACCTAGGACAGGTGTGCCAGCTTGAGGGATGGCCTTTCAGGAGCCCGGGCTCAAACCTCAGATGTACTTCTGGTTGCCAGGGAAGGCTGGGCCGGGAGTTCTCCATTTTTCCCTGCTCTGACTGGTGTTTCCTGAAGGCTCCGTTTGTCCTGTGTGGCAGGGCTAGCAGTGGCATGGACAGTCTGGAAGTGCCCTCATTGCTCCTGTTCCTAAATAGTCTGTTGACCAAGTAATATACGCCGTCTTTGGGAATAAATGCTTTCCTCTCAGCCGCCTGTGTTTTCTTTGGTGGTGTAAGTAATTGAACTGGCTCGGGAAGTACCTGTTGTGGTTTGGCAGAGGTGACTGTCACACCTCGTGATTCCAGGGGACAGCACTGCTGGAAGCCTGGTTAGACCAGAACCTCCGTGAAATGCTTGTGCTGTCAGCCAATCGTGCACAAGGGGCGGCCTCCGCGTCCTTCATCTAGTTGGCATAGATGGTTTGAGCAGGGCTGTCTCAAATTCGTATTAGACAAGAATTGAGCTGAAAATTGATGACTGTTTATTACTTGAAACGAGTCTTAATCTTTCACATCTAGTTCGCAGAGTGTGCTGATTTCCTTTAGGTAAACTGTGAACATCAGAATGACTTTTGTTAAGCTGTGACAACCTCCCCGCCCCAGTGTTTTTCCACCCCTTTTTCTCGAACGCTGTCTTTTCTAGCTTGAGCAGCACTTTTCTATCATAAAGTTTGTATTAATGGAAACAAGATCGCCCAAAAGGCACTGTTGGCTCTGTGGAGGCTGCCATTGTCCCCATTTTGCTGAGGAGGAAATGGAGCAGCACTTCTGAGTGAGAGGGCGCCAGGAGCCAGGTGCCTGCTGTTTGCATGGCCAGCTGCCACTCAGGTTTTCACAAGGGAAGAGAGCAGCTTGGGCGATTTCACTTCAACTCTTGTAGGCCTCTGAGTAATTGCCCTTTCTTCTTTATTTCAGCACAAACACAAGACAGCCCCAAGCAACCCAGTGCTGAGAAAAATGACCTTTGCCCAAAGAATGTCCCAAAGAGAGAGCACAGCGTGAAGGAAATCCTGAAACTGGACCCCAACCCCTCCAAAGGGAAGGACTTCTGCCGTTCCGACATTTCACCCCTCGCCTCAGAAAAGGACATGGAAAACTTTAGAAAAAACGGGAGTCCCGACAGGCCCATCTACCCTCGGGTCGTTTACCCCATTCGGCCTCTGCCTGAGGATTTCTTGAAAGCTTCCCTGGCATACGGGATGGAGAGACCGACTTACATCACGCACTCCCCGGTTCCTTCCTCCACCACCCCAAGTCCTTCCGCAAGGAGCAGCCCTGACCAAAGCCTGAAAAGCTGCAGCCCTCATGGCAGCCCGGGGAATGCAGTGTCGCCCCTGGCTCCAGGCTCTCAAGAACACCGGGACTCCTACACTTACTTGAACGCACCCTACAGCGCAGAGGGCCTGGGCTCCTACCCAGGATACCCGCCTCCCCCGCACCTCCCACCGGCCTTCATCCCCCCCTACAACACCCACTACCCCAAGTTCCTGATTCCCCCCTATGGCATGAATTGTAACAGCCTGGGCGCTGTGGGCAACATCAACAGCATCAACAACTTCGGCCTCTTCCCCAGGCTGTACCCCGTCTACAGTAACCTCCTGGGCGGGAGCACCCTGCCCCATTCCATGGTCAATCCAGCCCCTTTCCCAAGTTCGCTGCCCTCGGATGGAGCCCGGAGGCTGCTTCCTCCTGAGCATCCCAGAGAGGTGCTCGTGCCAGCGCCCCGCAGTGCCTTTTCCCTCACCGGAGCTGCCGCCAGCATGAAGGACAAGTGTAGCCCCACAAGCGGGTCCCCGACAGCGGGGACAGCCGCCACGTCAGAACACGTGGTACAACCCAAAGCTACCTCAGCAGCGATAGCAGCCCCTAGCAGTGACGAAGCCATGAACCTCATCAAGAACAAGAGGAACATGACTGGCTACAAGACGCTTCCTTACCCGCTGAAGAAGCAGAATGGCAAGATTAAGTATGAGTGCAACGTCTGCGCCAAGACTTTCGGCCAGCTCTCGAATCTGAAGGTAGGCTCCCAGGCAGAGTGGCAGGGTCGTGTCTCATATCTGTACTTAGCTCCCTTTCCACAGATTATAAATTGCCATTCAGCAGTAGGAGACCTGGGCTGGGCCTAGTCGGAGTGGATTCGACTTTGCTTTTGCCACTTCTACCTGTGTGGCTTTAGACAAGTTACTTCCCCTCTCCTGAGTTTCTCCCGAATAATAAAAACACGGGGTTGGGGCTACAAGATCAGGGCGCAGTCCCTGCTAGCCTGTGATTTTTGGGTTTTAGCTCAAGTGAATCAAAGCATTCTGAAAACACAGGGTCTTTCTTTGTTCTCTTTAAGACTTTGTCTGGATGCTTCTCTTAAGACGTTTGTGTCCTCAGCACCTGAGTCTTTGAGCAGGTCTCAGAGGCAGCTCAACAGCAGAGCTAACATGTGTGGCTTCTTCCCAGGTCCACCTGAGAGTACACAGTGGAGAGCGGCCTTTCAAGTGTCAGACCTGCAACAAGGGCTTTACTCAGCTCGCCCACCTGCAGAAACACTACCTGGTCCACACGGGAGAAAAGCCACATGAATGCCAGGTGGGCAGTATTTTCTGGGTAGAACTTTAGAGCTTTGTAGAAACTGCCTGTGGAGTTGCCCTCCCGTACCATGTAGCCTTGGTTTATACCGACGCACGGATCCTGCCTTGCCACAGGCGACTGGTACTCTGGTGCTCCCTGGTGCCCTGTACCTGTTGACGGGCTGAAGTGACAACACAGCAGCTCCCAGTGGGTGGGGAAATAGTAGGGAAATAAACTGCACCTCATGGGCATCGTGCCCACATCCCTGTTTGCTTAATCCTGTGCCACGGGTGCCGCGGGGAGGCTCCTCACTTCCCAGGTTGCTGGGTGGCAGCTTGTCGTCTTGCCCCTCCCATTGACCACTCTTAATCTTCTGGTGTTCCCTGTCTCCCTTCTCTGCCCTCCCTCCTCCCCCGCACCACAGGTCTGCCACAAGCGATTTAGCAGCACCAGCAATCTCAAGACCCACCTGCGACTCCACTCTGGCGAGAAGCCTTACCAGTGCAAGGTGTGCCCTGCCAAGTTCACCCAGTTCGTGCACCTGAAACTGCACAAGCGACTACACACCCGGGAGCGTCCCCACAAGTGTGCCCAGTGCCACAAGAGCTACATCCATCTCTGCAGCCTCAAGGTCCACTTGAAGGGGAACTGCCCAGCGGCCCCGGCCACGGGGCTGCCCTTGGAGGACCTCACGCGAATCAACGAAGAAATCGAGAAGTTTGACATCAGCGACAATGCCGACAGGCTGGAGGACATGGAGGACAACATCGACGTGACCTCTATGGTGGAGAAAGAAATACTGGGCACGGTGAGAAAAGAGAGAGAAGACACTGGCCTGAAAGTGTCTTTGCAAAGAAACATGGGGAACGGACTCCTCTCCTCAGGGTGCGGCCTCTATGAGTCACCAGACCTGTCCCTCATGAAGTCGCCTCACAACAACCCACTACCTCTGGTACCTGTAAAGGTCAAACAAGAAACAGTCGAACCAATGGACCCTTAAGATTTTCTGAAGACAAGTGTTTTGTTTCTTAAGTTATGACTTGGCGAGTCAGGGTGCCTGTAGCAAATTGCTTGTACATAATTTCAGATCCTCAAAGCTCTCCTAATAGCAGGTGTTTCCGCTCACCTCTCTGGAATTAAAGAAGGATTCCAAAGTTACTGAAATCTCAGGGTAAATGAGGCAAAGACTCTCTCTCTATATATATATATGTATACTATTATATATACTTATTTACACCCACGTCTATATATTTGAACCTGTGTAGTTTGAATATTTGTGTGGATATGTTTGCATAGCCTTCCATTGCTAAGACTATTGCCTAGCCATAATTATTTTTTCAGTGATAATCCTTCATAATTTATTATACAATTTATCATTCGAAAAGCAATAATTAAAAGAGTTTACAATGACTGGAAAGATTCCTTGTAATTTGAGTATAAATGTTGTATCTTCGTCTTGTGGCCATTCTCTGTAGATAATTTCTGCACATCTGTTTAAGTAACTAAGATTTAGTAGACAAATATATAACATCAGTCAACCTCTCTCTATAATAATGGTTTGAAAATAAGGTTTCACTATTGCCAAAGTTAAACAGTTGATGTGTTAATTCATAGGATCATATCGTTTGGACAGCATTGTATAACTCGGGGGTATGTGTGCAGAATTACCCAATAACAACTTGAGTATAAGGAAAAAGAAAAGGAATCTTATATATTTCTGTTGATAGTTCATATTTTTTTTCTAGCCATGATTTTACCAAAAAGGTGACAGGAAGATTTTGCCAACCTGTCTCTCCAAAAGAGTAGGGTCCTCCCACCCCGCCCCAAAAGTCATATGACCTTCAGAGTGGCCACATGACTTTTGCATCCCCGTGTATTATCTTGAAAATGTGAAGAAGACAAAATGCCATGTTTAAAACCACTGAGAAACTGTCCCAAAGCACAGGTGGTTTTGTATGTGTGAGGTTTAGGGGCTTGAGTCTTGATGTTGTTTTGTTGTTGGTTTTCGTGTTTTATGTCAAAATTGCACAAATGTGGTGCTCTACCAGGAAGGATTTGAAGTAGATAGGCTCAGGCCACACTTAAAAAAAAAAAAAAAAAACAGAGAAACGGGTATTCTGGTCAACTTAGGGTAAAAGCGGGTAATGAACATTCCTATCCCCAACGCATCAATTGTATTTTTTTCTGTAAAACCCAGACATTCCTCAGTATTTGTGTTTTTGCATTTTATGGTTAATTTAATTGAAGATGAAAGGGCATTGCAAAGTTGTTCGACAACAATTACCTCATTGAGTGTGTCCAGTAATGCAGGAAGTGATGTCTTATCTAATGATTTGCTACTCTAGAGGAGAAACCAACTAAGTGTGCTCCAGAAAGATGGACTGTGGCATTCTATCTTTTACTCTGCTAAGCCCAAAGATTACCTTTTGGCATTCAAGGTGTAGCAAAGAATGATGTATATTTATAAATCTATTTATACCACTATGCCATGTGTATATATATAATATATTTATAACCACTTACATTGTGAGCCAAGCCATGTAAAAGAACCTACTTTTCCTAAGGGCAAGAAAACCTCTTTCTGAGACTTTGCTTACTACTTGATGACCTCGCAATCACATCAGCCCCTTGCCTGTTATCAGAGCCCAAAAGCCTTGGTGCAGAGGTGAGGACCATATAACGGGGAGAAAGAGATGCGTCGTTTTTAAGGATCATCTGAGACAGCTATGTTTTTGTTTTGCCACATTATGATTATACTGTCACAGTTAAGTCACAGAAATAAAAATCTCATCATTCCTCCACCACTATACTTTCTCCCTCTTCCTCTCCCTCCCTCCTAAATACTGACTCATCACTATTCAGCCTATTTTAAATATTCAACACTTTGTTCACTAATGTCAACTTGCAAAGACAAGAACAAATTTCAAATAATCCAGGGAAAGCCAAGAGCCTTACTGATCTGTCCCTATAACTATCAAGACTGACAATTGTTGTTTTTTCAGTGCTGGGGATTGAACCCAGGGCCTCCCACATGCTAGGCAAGCACTCTACTGCTGAGCTACACCCCCAGCCTAAAACTGACAATTTTTGATGTTTCAATGTTTGACACACGTAGTCCTTAATTGTATATAGGTAAACCAAAGCATCACACTGACATTGACACCAAATACTTTTTATTTCTAGTGAACACATGTGTTCTTTTCCTTTTGTGCTTTCAAAGTATTTGAGAATTTTTATAAAGATGTCTTGCTTTTCTTACCATATGTCTTTCCCTCTTAGGCCTCTTACATGTGAATGTTGAGCCCACAATCAACAGTGGTTTTTATTTTTTTCCTCTACTCAAAGTTAAAACTGACCAAAGTTATTGGCTTTTTACTTTGCTAGAACAACGAACTATCTTATGTTTACGTACTGGTTTACATTGTTATTTATGTGCAAATTGTCAAGATGTAAATTAAATATAAATGTTCATGCTTTACCAATGCTTGTCTAGTATCTTGAGTGAAGGGCACGTGCTCTCAGGGTGGGCCCCGACCACACTTGAACAGAATACAATTCGTCCCTCCCTGCCCCCACCTCTGTTTTGTTTCCAGTAGCACCAGCCAGGATGCCCTCATCCCCCCCCAGCACCCTTGGGCATTGGTCTGTTGAGTCTCTCATAATTCTCAACAGTGTAAGATTTTTCTTTAATTATGACCTATAAAAGTGTTCTCTATGAAAGCCATTTCCAGCATTCTCCAGTAAGTAGGGGAAGATCTATACCCTTTTGCTGGATTTTTTCATTCATTCATTCATTCATTCATTTATTTTGCCATACTGGGGATTAAATCCAGTGGGGCTCTATCACTGAGTCCTTTTTATTTTGAGGCAGAATCTCTCCAAGTTGCTCAGGCTGGTTTTGAACGTGAAATTTACCTGCTCAGCCTCTGGATTAGCTAGGATCCACAGGACTGTGCCACCATGCCCAGCTTTGTTTTATTCTGATGATGGACCTGGGGTGCTAAGGACTTAGGAGACTCAGATCAATTCCAGAAATGCCCTTTTCTAGTTTGTACGTATGTGTGCGCGCACACACGCATGCGCATGCACAGATGCGTGCACACAAACCCAACCCACTGGTCCATGAGGGGCCCTGGAAAGCTGGGTCTAGGAACGCTGCCCGTTGGTGGCATCAGTGTTGCTCCAGTAGCTAACACGGAGTACATCACAGTTCCCCCTTCACGTCTTAACCTGGGAAGTACCTTTGCTGCTTGTGCATGTAAAACAAATTTCCAGAAAGCTGATTCACCAGAATCTGGGCATTCAGTATGAAACCCAAGGATTATGGTGGCTTGTCCTTGGGTCCCCAAAGGTCATGTGACAGGAATGAGTCTACTTGCTTGTCCATGGTTGCTCTGGAAACAACCCTATTTCAGAGAGAAAGCACAACTACATTTGAGACTCGGTGGTAGATGTGAACAGGAGATACATCTAGAAAAATGAGTCTCCTCAGTGAAAAGCCATTCTAAGCATCCTGTGTGAGTGGTCTCCATGCTTCCCATTTCCTCTGTTACCATGTCCACGGTTCCACACTAGCTACATGCTAAGAAAATAATGCTCCCTCTTACATTTGGACATTTAAAACCGGCTGGTGTTTGTTTTGTTTTTAATGTTTCTTCTTTAAATTCACTTAAACATCTGTGCCAAGAATTTGAAATGCTGCCAACATGTAACTGCAGAGTTAAGAAAACCAGAACCCTACTGTTGTCATAAATGTGCCAAATGGTGCTGGTTATACTCCTAAATTCTACAGAACCACTGTGGTAATAATTTTTCAAAACAAAGCCCAGTAAGATCCAGAGTGTAACCGTTACTACCATAAATCATACTTCTATACTTGGCAAATCATGTCTTCCTTTCTTGCGAGTCACATATCTTGGGAACACTTGTAGACGGACTTAGCTGTTTAATGAAATATGACATGGAAAGATAATATTCACCATGAGCCCAAGTCCACCTGCCAAAGTCCACACTGCTGGAGTGAGGCTTCACATAGCTGTTGGTGGGGCAAAACAAGACCAAAGGAGTCACTTGTCCTGAAATTTAACTTAACTAAAAGGTATGCAGATATAATGTTTAAAATTCCTCACCATAAGGTAATACATAAGGTAATACACAGACTACACAGCCCCACAGGAGTTTATGGGCACATTTCAAGATATTTCCCCCCCTTGGAGGAAGTGAAGTCAATTTAGGACTCACAAGTTGGTATAAGTGAGCTTATTCGTGTGTGTGTGTGTGTGTGTGTGTGTGTGTGTATGCATGTGTGTGTGATGCCTTCTCTAAAAGAAGATAATGAAAAAGGCCAGAATTGAGGAATGTAAGTAATTAGAGGCACATGGTGCAGGTTTTCTAATGTAAAACCCAGGCTCCAACCCAATTCTAGAAAGGAAGGCTGCACCACCTAGGGGACCAGCGGAAAGACTTGATTAGGAGAAAAGTTAGGTAGAGTGTGCTCACTAAGCCAGTCCAATAGACACCTCTATTTCCTTTGAGACACCATAGAGTTCTTTGTCCATAACACGTCCATGTCATCATCAACTTCCAGGCAGAAGAAATCAGGCCATTCTGAGCACCGGCTACCTCCTAGGAGTTCACTTCTGATGTATAGTGGTTATAAGAACCATTTCAGGACCCATGCATAAGTCTCCCATCACATCCTTTTTCAAGCCTCAGCACCTCAGAATCCCCAAACCCATCTGCTCAAAGTGCTGCTGACAGCTGCTCCTTAAATAAGTGAGAAGTGATTTTAATCTCAATACATCCATAATCGTGTAATTCAAGCGAAAACTGCAGCAAGATTCCCAAAAGTTATTTTTAACCAGATTTATGCAAATACTCCTCCCCCACCCCTCCACGGCCCACTTTCACAGAATACTATGAACTAACAAACCTTCTTCTAGTTTGCTCTTCCTTCCAGGTTTGACAAATTCTGAACCAGAGGTGGTCATGCACACATTTCCTTCTCTCTGAATTTAAGATAGAAAGGTTTATTCAGCTTAAACGTAGTTGTCTTGTAGTTTTCTTCTAGCCCCATTGAGAAAGAGTGACAGATAAGTACCAATGGGTAATTTTGGTAAGAAATTCTTCAGTGTGTTAACAAAAGGGGGTTGTTCTCATGGAATTCTGGCAAAACTCCCCATCTTTAGGCATCTGAAGGATTCACTGCAGATGACACCAAGCATCTGTTCTCCATTGCGCGAGGAGCAAAGTAAAGGAAATGAAATTAAACCACAGCGTAAGGGACTGGAGTTTAAATTGAGAAGATCAACTACCTTTAAGGTTTGTAATGCACTGGGCTCCTTCCCGTGGGTGGGAGCAGAATCTCCTTGCTTGGACTCAGCTTGTTTGAAAGCACAGAATGAACAAGATGCTCTACCAAGCCCTCCTAGGTCTGTAATTCAAACATTTCAATCAACCTTATACATTATCATCTACCTGGGACATGATAGATAAAAGGTTTGGGTAGAGAACTTATGTTTTCTTTAATGTTCCTGAGGACTCCTAGGAAATGCTACATGTATATATAGACAAATCTGGAGAGCCTGCTTAATTCTGAGGAAGAGTCCATGATACCATGAAACAAACTCTGCTGTATATTTTAGGATTTTTAATTTTGTCTTGAACCCAGGGCCTTACACACACAACTACTTTCCCAGCACTTTTTAATTATTATTATTATTAGTAGTAGTAGTAGTAGTAGTAGTAATAGTAGTAGTAGTAATAATAGTACTGGGGATTTAACTCAGGGGCATTCTACCCCCAAGCTATATACCTCCAGCAGCTTTTTATTCTTTATTTTGAAACAGGGTCTCACTAAGTTGCTGAGGGCCTTGCTAAATTGCTGAGGCTCGCCTCAAACCTACGAGCCTCCCATCTCAGTCCCCCAAGTACTGGTATTACAGGCATGTGCCATCACCCATGGCTTAATTTATATTTTAAGATAGGTCTTATTACTTTGCTCAGGTTGGCCTTGAACTTGCAATCCTCCTGCCTCAGCTTCCCGTGTGGCTGAGACTACAGGCGTACACCACTGCGCCCAGCTGCTATATATTTTGTAAAATATTTTAAAAGATATTCCACAATGGAGTTCCCAGGGATTCTGAAAGGGAGTGAAAAATGATACACAGTACCATTCTCTCCTAGCTTTTCACCTGACATTGTGTAGAGCAACCTCCAGGCCCATTGTCTTCTTGGGAAGGGGCCACCTCTGCCTGCTCTCCTCCTGTCTACCCGGCTTTCCCTGAATACTAGCTCTTATCCACCTAGACAGAGAAAGGGAGGCACACCTTCATCCCTTTCCATGTAACCCTTTCTCTTCTCTCCAGTTATAGTACAAGTAACCTGATAGTGATGTGCTGTGAGACCAACCGAGAATCGATAATGGGGTCACTTAATTCTTTTTCCATGGCTCAAGGACCAGAGTCTGAAAATGAACCCATGGCGAGAACTGGGAGTATGAGCTCCTACTCCTATGGAAAACGCAGTGAACTCAGTGATCAGAAGCATGCTCTAGTCCCGGTTCAGCCCCTTGTCCACCGCGCTCTCAAGAAAGTCCTAGCCGGGCGTGGTGGCGCACGCTTGTAATCCCAGTACTTTGGGAGGCGGAGACCAGAGGATCCGGGTTCGTGGCCAGCCTCAGCGCTCTCTCTCTCTCTCTCTCTCTCCTTTGTGAGGCCCTCCGCAACTTCGTGAGACCCAGTTTCAAAATAAAGTATAAAAAATAGGGCCAGGGGCGTAGTGCGGAGGTAGAACACCCCCGCATTTAATCCCCGGAACCACACACAAAAAAAAAGTCCTAGAACCTCCCTGGGTCTCTGCTTCCTGATCCTTAAAGTGAGGAATCATTCTGGGTTGGCTTCCTGGTCTTTCAGAAGTATTACCCTATTAATATGTTAATATTCCATGTTTCCTCTTATTTCCTTTTGTTTTATTTTCCTCAGAATTCTGATCATGGCTATTGGCAGATATTTGTAATTTAGAGAGCAGATGTCAGAGAAAATGGAAATGAGGATAAGCCTGTATGGAAACAACTATTGCAGCCTCTCTGGCAAAACAGAGTGAGCTTGCAAAGGTCTTGCTAATTTGTGAGAACCATGCACTTTCCCCAGGAATTAATATGTTCATCTGAAAGAAATCAAGATTCTTTTAATGGAAATAATGGGTTGTGCTTAAATCAAACCCCTGTTAGACTTAAGTACCATGAATTCTAGGATGTATAATTTAATGGGCTTTTGTTTTTTCTTCTTTGTCCTCCCCCCCCCTTTTTAAAGCAAAGGCATACTTGTAAGATGAATGAGAAAGATTTAAGTTTCTTGCCACAAAAGGGACCAGGAGACAGAAATGCTGGCAACTAAGAAAGAGAAGGAGAACCCAATAAAGAGACCTTCAGGAGACGTTGAAGCATATTAGTTAGCAAAGCAATCGAGGCCTCCATACCGCTGTTTTAACGGTTCAAAGTTTTAAAAAGGGAATAAAGAAAAATTAAGCTGAGAGAGGGAGGAAGAGAGGGGAAAGGTTAGGCCAAGACAGAAACTGTGAGTAGAGAGATGTGAAAGGGGCTGAAAATAAGTGAAAAGTGAAAAATTGCTTTATGAATAAACCGTTAAAAAATAGTGAGTGAAAAAGCAATTGTGCTTCCAGTTATTACTGAATCACAAGCTCGTGGAAGTCAGAGGCGACCTGAGTGGCGACTCCGAGCTTAACCTACATTGCAGCGGTTGGTGCGCAGCAGTTGCTGTGGGCGGACACCGTTCTCTACTTGAGTGTTCAGTTTCATTGTGATTACCCTCCATCCAGACAAGGGTGGGCCATTTTACCGCCCTGAACACAGAAAATCATGACTTGGTCATCCCTCCAACCTGCCGATGCTATAAGTCAGGTGACATCCTCCGAAGGACACACACAGCTCAGACGAACCGGGGCCGAGGGCGAGGGACAGGTGAGCAACCTTCTGACACCAGAAGTTGGGAAGCTCCTGAGACTCCAGGCCATCACCTGCCTTGGCCTTTTTCTGAAAGTGACAACGTGATTTTGTACTCGGTGCTCCTTGTCATTCCTGGTGATGTGTTCCACAAGGATACAGTGGCCCTGGCACAGTCTCTTTTGTGCTGAGAGCTGACAGATTACCCTTCTCAGGAGCATGTCTGGGCTCAGGCATAGCAAACAAGATGCCAGTCATAGCAGCTGTCCCTCCACCCCTTCGCATACTTGAGGAAGTACAGGGAGCACTAGGAAGTGAACCCGTTCTACCGGTGTGGCTCTGCCCTCCTCTGAGCCTCCGGGAAGAGGATGATGAGCGGAAGTGCTCGGGCACCCACCAGAAGATAGGACCAGTGCCAGGAAGAAAGGCCAGGGCCAGGAGGTGCAGGCCAGTTCCCAACCAGCAGGGTTGTTCCCTTTGCGTTCTAAGTGGAGAACACGCATCTCTGTCTACACACGATGCTACCTTTTGATTATCTTCTTTAATGGAAAGGAGGTGGGAAATGGGTGATCACAAACCCAAGAGAAGTCGCACAGAAATGACATCTGTGCCCTTTATCAGTGAGCATCACCCTCCCTGAGTACACCCTCATCTCTGTGACAGTCTGAGGGAGGCAGGTGGCTCTCCGGGATCCTAGGGGCTGGGGCTTTGACCCAGATGACCCATGGAGCTGCTAACCCATGCACACAGCTAGGTGTACAAAGATTGAGTCCAGTTCTAATGAACCTATGTCATTTGCTATAACCAGGAAAAACCGATAGTTCTGTCCATTGGCCAATGGGGCTGCGGTTTCCTGAAAGCCCCAAAGAGATCTTAGTACCTGCGCTTGCTGTTGCCCCAGGAGAGCCCTGGCCTTGTGCTGGCAAGAAGGTTAAAGGCAATGTACTTTTGCCTTGAGTTTTTTTTTTTAATGCAGGGAGTAGATAGTATTGGACTTTGAGTATCTCCAGCCCAGAAATGGAGAAACTGAGGCATGGAAAGCCAAGGGAGATGCCCAAGATGCCTAACGAGTTCATGTTGGAACTGGAAACCAACTCTGCTTCCTGAGTTAGCAGATTAGACAATGCTCTTATTGCCCAGCCGGGCAGCGCCCAAAGGAATCTCTGCTATTGTTTGTACTTAAGGCAGGCTTGCCAAAACAGCCGAGTTTTATAGCATTAAATTACTGTCTTTTGCTTTGTCAGGAGCTTGACTCCTAACTAGTTCTACAGATGTGTCAGTGAGGAAGGAGGAGATAGAAAGGAGCCTTGGAGAATTGTAGTCAGTTCTGGCCTGCCATTACTTTGAATCTGTCTCACTTCTAACTCTGCACAACCACACTTGTCTCTGAAGCTGAGCTCTTTCCAGACTCCCCCATTATTGAAAGGTTTCCATCTCTCTGGGAGTGGCCAGTTCCCCTGCGAAGTGCCAGAGGACGTTTGCATCTCTGGTGCTTTAGCAGGAGGGCAGGTGTCAAGACTTTAGCAGTTCTATGTCAGCCTCAGATCAATAGTGTTCCAAAGAGGAAACTGAGGCACCAACCGAACCCCACCCCATCAAAGCATGCCTCTGAGACCCAGCAACTGCAGCTGAAGGGCACAGTGATCCTTAGGTAGAAAGCAATGAGTGACTGCAAAAATTCAGATGCTATTTTGGGTAAACTGGTTTTAAAGTTCATTCCACTTCAGAGCGGGAAGTCTGTGTACTCTCTACAAAGGAGAGGAAATGTACAAATGGACATATTTTCTGATTCAAATGCACTTAAAATTTTGTGTTGCTTCTAAGTTTAAGGAGGTATGTTCTCTCTTTTAAACATTGCCCATTTCACTTAACCAATGTGCCTGGGGCAGAGATGAAAGTTGAAAAAGAGCAATCTGGTCTACCTTTTTGTTCCTAGGCAATGGAATCCCCAAAGGCAAGACTCCTCCAAGGATTAGCTGAAGACTTTCTGTATGCCCACCTGTTCTACAGCTTTTGCAACCAACAGAAACCCTAGAAGATTTATAGCAGTATTGCTTCAAATTTGTAGTTTTTTGTCTCCTTTAGTTTTGACCTACACGTGGATTCCAGACTGAAAATTACATTGTAGAAGCAAACCATCCAGCCCATCTTAGATAGGTTACAGCTGTTTCAACCTTTCCTCCAACTTGAGTGTAATAACATAATATATTATTGCTCATCTATAACCTGAAGAATTATGTGCTCTTAAAAGGACTGGTTGGAAAGGAAAGAAAGAAGGAATCTTCCAAAACTGGCTATATAACTTACAAGTGAGAAAAGCATCTCTTAAAACCAGGTCTGAATCTTGTTCACATCAGAGAAATGAGTCTGAAAGAGGTGGAAGGGAAATGACCATTTGCTGGTGGGGGCTCTCTACCCTGCCTCTTGTTGAGCTCTGCTGAGGACCAGTGGGCACTTGCTGCACTTCAAAAGACAGGCAGATATTTCTGGAAAAAAAATTAAAAGAAAAGAAAAAAGCAGGGTAGTGTCTGTGCTGAAGGTGCAGACTTCCTTCCGTACTTGGGTTTTTCTCCCTTCTAAGGGCTGCTTGAAAGTTTTTCCTGTGCTTCTAACTGAGCAGAAACCACATCATGTCCTTTGTCATCGTCTTTGCTCACCACTGGAGACCCTGGTGGTTAGAGAGGGAAAGTCCCTTTTGATGGTGCATGTGGGGATAGGTGTTGGGGGCCGGGAAGGAGTGTTAGGGGAGAGGGGAGAGGAGAGATCCTTAAGCGTGCTTCTCTGGCCTAAACAGACTCTTCAGTGCTCAGAGCAGCAGGGCACATCTTTTAGGTAGTTTACGATACTCTAATCATCTTAGAGTGATGGGGGGAATAGATCATTAAGCAAAGCAAAGAACATTCACTTCAAGAGCTCGGTGGTTCTGGGAAGGCCAAAGACTGGCCACAGTGGCCTCTGGTTAGCCTAAAAATAACTTATACCTGGCTCCTCAGCACCTGTACCAATATGGAACTGGAAGAATAATGAGGGTTTTGGAGCACAGCTATACATTTGATTTGAACTGTTTTAGGACAGACTCTGTAGTGACATTTCGTTTCTCTCTTCTTTACATTGTGGTAAAAAAAAAAAAATTAACATAAAATGCGCCATCTTAACCATTTTTTAACGTACAGTATGCTATCATTAGCTGTATGTACCTTGTTGTGCAACAAATCTCTAGAACTTTTTCATCTTGCAAAACTGAAACTCTATACCCATTGAACAATGATTCCCCACTCCCCCCTCCCCCGGCTCCTGGGCAGTGACATTTCTTGATCATGCTGCTTTTCTTCGGTTAAGTCTATAAACTTGATTTCCATACCAAGGCCTGTTTTGAGTTCACACACCAACTGACCTGCTTGGGGAGCGATTCAGATTCACCCTATCATGAATATTCATCACTTGCTGTAGATCGGGGCCACAAATGCATGTCCTCAGCACTCTGGCTGGGCTTCAGCAGTTTATGGAGTTGTTATTTGCACCACCAAACCAGTCAGGAATGAAAATAACAATCAACTCCTTAAATGTTTACAAGCCTCCTGGGCTATTGCACATGTAATTTAGAGCTGCCATCTTGTCTCCTTCTCTCCCTCAGTGGAATGGAATGTCCTCTCCATCAACTTGGTGGCCACAGGGACATGGGGAGGAGAATTTTCCAGCGAGCTTTGGTCGAGGACCTCTTTGGTGGCAGGTTGTTTGGGTTCTCGCTGCTCTGTACCACTTCCTCATACAAGTCGCTGCTAAACAAATCCTGCCTGGAGGTTGTCTCTGGATCCAGAGCAGGGCAGGTAAGTACTCTCACCCAATCAGCACAATCAATTTGTCATTCCCTGAAAATAGAGTTGTCCCTCCAGTCTGTCCTGCTCCCGCCCCCAGCACGCTGGGTTGGTGGGGATGGAGAGGAAGGCTGGGCTGCCTCTGAGCAATGCCACATTCCGGGGCGTGGCTCCTCAGCAGTCACCACTCACTGGGGCAGGCAGGCGTGTTGTGCCTCGTGCCTGCAGCCACCCTTGAAGTGTTGTTGTTACACAACAGTCATGAACTCTGGAATGTCTCTGGTCATTTACGGCAGCGTGACTGTGTCACTCTGTAAATGACACTGTCAAGCTTCAAGGCCCAGAATAAAGTTGACTTGTTTTTCGATGGAGCATAGTCCCGCCCAGACCAGAACAAAGCTTCCAACCTTTTACAGTAGGTTTCTTACTAAGAGGCTCTTAAGAGAGTTAAATGCTAGAGAAATAAAATACAGGAATAGAGGACAGATCACACTCCACTGGTCTCACAGACCCTTTCAAATACACTGAACTGTTCGACCATACTGTTTGTAGATAAGCTTTCTAGAAATTAGCTGGGCACTTCTTAGAGTAATTTTTGTCTTCTCTCACTCTTGCCTCGGTTTTTCCTTCTTTGGTTCATTTCCTTCATGAGATAAATGAAAAGAGCAAGAGATTAAGGTTCCAAAGAACATATGATTCATGACTCATGTCTATTTTTCTTCTGTAGTATTCATTTAAAATGGCATCGTTCCAGTAGAAGAAACAGAAAGTAAAAATGAACCTTAAATACAGCTTCTGGTGCTTTTGTAATACAATAATTATGAAAATAATGCCTCACATTTGATTTATCGGGATGAGTTACTAGGTTTGCCCCCATCATTAGCTCATTTAATTCTCACAAATACCCTTTGAGGTAAGTTTATTATCCCCATTTTATGTATAAGGAAAAAGAAGCCCAGAAAGGTCAAAGAAATTAGTTAATTCAGGGAAAAGAAACCCTTAGTTCAGTATACATGAAAAATATTCTCAAGTAACTTGCTTAATGTCACACAAATAGCAACTGTGACCAGAGCTGGCCATAATCTAGTAACTTACACAGGACCTTCCTATACTATGGCCGCCACTTTCTCCTCCTCAGCAAAAAGTGTACTCAACCTTAGTACACAAAATATATAGATTTGGGGGGTACTATAGATTGAAACCAGGGGTGTTGTACCACTGAGCTACATCCCTAGCCCTTTTTGAGACAGGGTCTAAGTTGCTGAGGCTGGCCTTGAACTTGCTATCCTCCTGCCTCAGTCTCCTGAGTTGTTGGGATTATAGGTGTACACCACTGTGCCTTTAAAGAAATATATCATTTTAAACACCTTCTGAAACTATACTATATTGTGTCCTAGCTGTCCAGTCAGAGAGTTTGGGAAGGATCCACAAAATGTGGTTCATGTAGTCTTGTGTTCTTTTGAGCCATTTTCCCCAAGAAAAAATGTTTAGGAAATCCTCCCCACTGTTCCTCTTATTTTTAAACTCTTTCATCAGATAGTTTGATCCGATATATAGATCCTGAGATTCTTTTATTTATTTATTTTTGTCTCAAGTTGTGGGTGTGTCATTTTACTAATGAAAGATAAATCTAGCATTTCTACCTATTCATTCACTCATTTGTTCGCTCAAGAAACATTTATTGCCTGCCTATTATACTTCAAATATTGAGCCAGGCTGGGTTGAGGGTCAGGTATCAATAAGACCAGGACCTTAACCTGAAAAAATTATTTGCCTCAGGAAGAAGATAGCAGTGTGTAATTTGATTAATGTTCTTGGCCTCTATCAGTTACAGGCCGGGCATAGTGGCACACGCTCATAATCCCAGTATTTGGAGACTGAGACAGGAGGATCGCAGGTTCATGGCCAGCCTCTGCTACTTAGTAAGGCCCTCCACAACTTAGTGAAACCCTGTTTCAAAACAAAGAATAAAAAATAGGGCTGGGGGTATAGCTCAGAGGTAGAATGCCCCTGGATTCAATTCCCAGTACTGCAAAAATAAACAAATAAATAAATAAATAAATCAGTTATGTTAATATCTGCTAGGAGTGGTCAAACTTAACTAGAAATACTAATACCCAGCTTTGACTTTGTGACCTTAAATTTTATAGGTATTTTTGATATCTTTCAAGTACATTCATCTTTGGTTCAAAAAGATTATTTGAGTAAGAACACTATGCATACTGACTATATTTGGGTTCAGGTGCCTAATAGAAAATTCTATATTCCACTTGTTATATGTGGACCAGCCCCCATGGAGTAATGCTAGCACAGAACACCAACAACTGCAATCATTAAGGCTGGCTTCGCCCCACAGTGAAAATCTGAGTTAGTATAAACTGGTGATAGTTTAAGAGCAGGTGTTGGTTCCTCAAAATAGGACTACAGTATCATTTCTATGTAAAGCTTCAGAAACATGAGTTTCTGAACAGGACCATAAGAAAATAAAGTTCTATCTAAATTGTTTTTGTCTTTAAAGCATTATATAAAACATTCTCTGCTGAGATCTCCTAGGTTTTACCTTCAACCATCCTAGCATCTCATGAGGACATATAAAATCATTTCAACCAGCCATCATTTTATTTCAAAAGAATGCACCCCATAATAGTAGCAATGCTGGGCAGGTGAGCAGGGGAGCGCTGGTGTCATAAATGGAAAGAGTACCATGCTGGGGGGGTTGGGGGCAGGTGACCAAGAGAACCGGGTTTATTCCTGGTTTGGCCAGTTGGGTGACTTTAGCGTGTAGCCTCTCTTCATCTGTTTCCACATCTGTAAAATGTAGCAGATAAACCAGATGACCTCTAAGTCCATTTCTACCAATCAATGAGTGTAAAGGGTGTTGCTCATTTTAATAAAGATATATTAACATTAAAAAGACTCATTGAAACGTCAGCTGGTATGGCACTCCCTTCTAGCCACTCTGCACGGCATGGTGTTTTGGTCAGGGTGGCAAAGGAAGCAGGCAGCCTTGCCCTGTAGCTCTTGGCTCGGAGCTTTGGGAGGAATCGATGACTCAGCACGTGGCTCTCTGCCCTGCGGGCCGGGCTGCAGGTGCCCAGGTGGGCCTTGTTGTGAGGGAGCTGCCGGCACTTTGGGGTGAGGCAGGAACTTGAAACATGGACTATTTCAATAGCCACTGGGATTCCAGGGCACTTTACTCAAGCTTAGGAGTGTCACCCGCCATCCCCTCATCAAAGTGCCACCGTGGGTAATTATGCTCAAATTACTCCTGCATTTCAGTGCTGTGTGGCATCCACGCTTCCTATTCCCCTGTGTTGTTTGCTTGTTTTCCAACCCATAAAACTGATGACAGGGCTGTATTGGTTGAGGAGTGGGTATAAGAGTGAAATAGGATATTCTTCCACGTCCAAATGAGTCTGCTCCTTCAGGTCACCAAAGAGGAAAAAGAGAAAAAGCAATGAAAACAAGCAAGCCAACACTCCTCTCCTTCCCTTTCCCTTGAAGGCAAAGGAAACGACCTCAAAAGAAAAAAAAAAAAAGAATATTTTAGTGTCAACACTGGAGTCACCCCAGGTGGGGATCTTGGAAATCCTGGAAAAGGTTTCTAAAGATTAATATAACATTTTAGTGTATAAAAAACTGTCTTTGTTTTGAAGGGGGAGTGGGTTGCGAAACTGCAGAGCTGTATGATCTTGAAGCTATGCGATGTCGACATAATTGTTTTGAGATCAGCCAATCAGACCACACAGTCCGTGCTACCAGGTTATAATGAGTGTTCATTAAACATCATGATAACAACACCCTCCTTGTTTGTTAACAAAGGAGCATTCTCTTCGTACATGGCCGATGACAGCTGATGGGGGACAATTAAAAGCATCTACTCATTCCCTCTTTTTCCTGATCTGTTCCAGAGCTGTCGTGTGGTCAGAACGTGGTTTTCCTCCCCCTGTTTTACCCTCCTTCTTCCTTTCTTCCTTCTCTTTCATCTTCATCTGGCTGCTCGAGACTCCCCCTTGGGAGGAAATGTCTCTCTACCGGCCAGTCAGCCGCTTCAGGTGATGCTTAACTTTTCCAGGTCACTGGGACACCGTTTTGTGAACTGGAGGCAACACCTACCCAGTGGAATTCCAAAAGCTGGAGACATCTGCCTCTCTCCCAAGATGACCGATTTTTCCAGAGGAGTTGTTTACTCTCCTTCTTTGGCTAGTCACTGGGGTCACCTCTTCCCAGTGTGCATGTCACCACTGGGGAAATGTTCTACTCTGGGAGCATATTCTAAATATCTGCTTTAAAAACATTTTTCTGTGTGTGTGTGTTTGTGTGTGTGTGTGTGTGTGTGTGTGTGTGTGTGTGTGTGTGTGTGGTACTGGGGATTGAACCCAGAGATATTCTACCTTTGAGCTACACCCCCAGCCGTTTTTATTTTATTATTTTATTTTATTTTTGTATGAAAACGGGTCTTGCTAGGTTGCTGAGAGTCTCACTACTTGCTGAGGTTGTCCTCAAACCTGTGATCCTCCTGTCTCAGCCTCCCAAGTATTGGGATTATAGGCATGCGCCCCCATGTCTGGCTTGCTTTATTTTTAACTATTTCTTAAATTTCATTGGTGTTTCCTTTGGTTGGTTCCCTGTAATTTAGGAAAGTTGTTTAACTTCTCAAAAGCCATTTGTTTCTCTCTAAAGTATCATTGGCACAGTTGAGAAGTTTTTGTTAATTCATTCACTATTTAGGAGACCCAAACTATGTATATAATGCTGTATTTTGTTTTTGGAGTGACAGGATAGCACAATGTGCATTCTGGTTCTCTAAGTGCTCACAATCTCATTGAAAAGATAGACATTTACACCAGGAATAAAACTAATAGCACGAGGCAGTGCATAACAAGATACTGTTGTGTCTACAAGAATATTCATTGCAGCACTGTTGGTTTAAAACATTTTTTTTAGAAAATGTGTAAATGACTATTAATAGAAGACTGGTTAAATAAACCATGACCATCTATATAATGAAATACTATGCTGCTATTTAAAAAGGAAGCGGTGCCGGGCTGGTGGTGTGGTGGCCCACATCTGTAATTCCAGTATTTGGGAGGCGGAGACAGAAAGATTGCAGGTTTAAGGCCAGCCTTAGCAACATAGTGAGACTCTCAGAAACCTAGTGAGACCCTGTTTCTTTTTTTTTTTTTTTTTTTTTTTTTTT
>PVJS01000298.1:0-143792 GCA_004027185.1 Glis glis
AGGAGGATCGCAGGTTTGAGGAAAGCCTCAGCAAGTAGTGAGACTCTCATCAACCTAGCGAGACCCTGTTTCAAAATAAAAATAAAATAGGGCTGAGGGTGTAGCGCAGAGGTAGAAAGCCCCTGGGTTCAATCCCCAGCACCACACATACACACACACACACACACACACACACACACACACACATACACACACACACACACATACACACAATGTGCATTAAATAGGCACAATGCACATTTTGGCTATTTTTTTAGATCTGCTTTTGAAAATTCATTAGGTATGTGAACAATGCCAAAAAATAATTAAGTGCAGTTGGGTATTAAGTAAAAAAAAAAAAAAAAGGAGTGATAAGTGTCCCTTTCTGCCATAATGTCTTCATCAGCAGAAATCCCCTTTGACCAGTTCTCCTAGTGGCCACGCCCATCATTCTAAACTCTGCCTCTGACTCACATTCTTCCTTTATCAACTTGAAGCAGAATATGTTGACTTCTGGCTGTGAAGGATAAAGAATATGGATCGTTTTCTCTAGTTTTTTTTTTTTACCCCTTCCTCCACCTCTCGATTTTTGTTGCATGCCGGAAGAGGAGTGTGTGTGAGTGTGTGTGTGTGTGTGTGTGTGTGTGTGTGTGTGTCCATTTTCTCTGGCAGGCTTTAGTTTAGGACGATCTGTCGGGGAGGCTGCCCTGCCCATCTCTCCTCGCAGCAGGATTCCTACCGTGGGAGCCCTGGTCTTTTCTGGGCAGCTCCCTGACACGTTCTCAGAGAGTCCTTCTCGTCCTCCAGCCTGGGTCCCAGTGGTCTTTGCGGTGTACAGTGGCGCTCACGCTTCAGGTCTCTTCTCTAGTTCTGATGCTACATCTCACCCCACTGCACCCACCCAGCAATCTCTGCTCCAGGAATTCACCAAAGTCATTTCCCTCTAGTGCTAACACTTTTAAGAATCTGTTCATTTCATATGTTGTTATTTTTAGTAGGCTCTTGGATATTACAGCTAATTGTAAAAAGTAGACTGTGTCTTTGAAGCATCTATTGCTTTGTTACTTGAACTTCTCACACATTTTTATACTTCCTTCCCTGAACAAGGCAACTGATACAAATAATTATCTTCTCTGTCTGTAGTTGAGAGTCAAAACAATTAAGAGCTAAATTTAAGGCAGTTAAAGAATATGTTTGCATTTACATATGAGCTCTCAAGGAATCTATCTTTTTTTTTCATTTTATTTTCAGAACAAGCATGACAGGTACATTAGGAATTTTACCAACATTGTTTATAGAACCAAGGCCTTGAATGATAAAGGCACCTTTTTAAAGATTACAGAACGGCTTCGTGAATAATGCCTTTAAGGAATAATTCCATAGCCCTTCTTGGGAATCCTGATGCATCTCCTAGCTGGATGTGTAGCTCTAGAAAAATCCATAAGATGAGCTTGAATTAGAATGCATGTCTTAATTTATTCGGTTGATAGAGTTATTCAGTCAATGTAAATTAGGTAGAAATATTTTTATTTGATTATTCTTTTGTCTGGATCTTGTCCACTGAAGACCCATAAAAATGAAGTTAAGGGCTGTTAAGTAGAAGGAGCATTAACAGTATATACTCTTTCTCAACTATAAATATTGTCTAGTTGATAAAAATTTAAGTAAATGTCTTAAAACCAAGATGATCTAGTTCAGGTTTAATAAATGTGTTTATGATATAGTATATTCACTTGCATTACTATTATTTCCCTATAATACCTTTCTCTAAAGTTAATTTTTTAAATTATAGTGCTTATATCCAGCATTTATAATTCCCTCTGAACCTAAAAGTAATTCACTTTGAAACTCTTATAAAATCATTATATTTAAAACTACTGCAGGATTAAGTGGTTTGCCCAGGGAAGTGAAAGAGATCTAGTAATAAATACATAATTAGACTTCATATTAGACCCCAATATTCTTCTGAGATTGAGAAAGCCTCCCAAATAACATGTAAAGCCCCTAAGAGGCTGAATAGCCAAAAAGGTTGAATTCTATTCCTTTCTGCCTACATTTAACTATTGTATTATGACCCTCTTATCCCAGGGTCATTGGGTTCTTATGGTAAGTAAAGGCTTTGTTTTGTGTTTATTTCTAATATCTCTATTATTTCCAGTGCACTTTATGTTAAATATGTGATATTGACACTTAGAATCTGGATTGCGTCTCTCTTAGACTTTATTTTTCATCTATGCTTTGTCTACGTGTGTTAAGGGTGGAGGTTGTTGCACATTTATTCTATGTTAGCATGTTCATATCTGTGACAAGAACACTTTTTCTTTCATAATTGAGACTTTTATTGCTTGTGCTGAGGACCAGGACATGGGCGTTTCAGTTTGTACACGATTCTTAACACACTGAAAATTGAAAACCCTACGCATTGTGTTTCTTTTTTAAACATTATTTCAGTGACTTTCCAGCTTCAGATTTGGAGCAGAATTTCCATAAGGAGATATCAAGTACCAGTATTCTTCCAGTGTCGATAAGCTGTTACCGAAGCCCCACGAATTCACAATTTCATATCATATACACTATATACTCACACTGAACACTTTTTATCCTCCAATTTACATTTCTTTCCATTTACACTAACATGTCATCTACCACAGAGGCTTCGGTCAATTTCATATGACTACATTTCCTAAGTCATGGGTGGAGTGTGATTGATTTGCAATATTAACAAATACAAGTAACAATAGATAATAAAATTTATAATAATATATAAACTAACTCAATTTAGATAATTTAAACATATTCTAAAAGATAGAAGAGATTATGATTGCCATTACCGGTATTTTTTGCTTATTGAATATTTTGTGATATCCCTTTTGTGGAATGAACGTGTGTGTATGTGTATGTGTGTGTGTGTGTGTGTGTGTGTGTGTGTGTGTATTGTGTGTGGGGGAGAGAGATAAAGGAGATAAACAATATGCATATTATATTAGAAAGGCTAATGTTAGTTCCTCTAGCAAAATCCCCAAATTTGATTGGTTTATCACCATACAAATTTATTTCCTGCTCACAAAACACTCTGTTGCTGGGTTCTTTGTTGGAGGGTGGTGCTATTCCACATGATTCGAGGGAACAATCTTCTTCCTTCTGTGGCTGTGTTATCCCTGCAGCCTTGAAGGCCTCTGCATCTAGCTGGTAGATGAGGAGAGCTAGGATAGAGGACGCATGCTTGGCCCCGACCTGACACATCTCTCTGCTCACATTCCATTGCCAAGGCCTAGTGACATGGTGGCCAAAGCTGCAGGGAGTGGGGGAGGTTGAGAAATGTAGTCCCTGGACAAGCGGCCTGTTCCCAGTGGCAACTGTAACTGTAACACGTGGGAGGGGATCATGAGTTTTGGTGGAAATTGAGCCATCTCCTGTTTAAAAACGGAAGCAACATTCCTTCAACTTTATCACTGTAGATACTATGATATAAATAGATGAATAATCATCAGCAAAGATCAATGAATAAATAGTGATCTTTCCCATCCAATTTTAATTCTATAATTTAATTTTGCTTATCTTCTATCTATTATAGAACTAAGTAAATGAAATAGTGTTTAGTCCGCTTTCATTTACTATAATGAAGTGCCTCAGGCTGGGTACTTTATAAAGAGAAAAGGTTTGTTTAGCTCACATTTTGGAGGCTGAAGGTCCAACAACATAGTGTCAGGTCTGCAAGGATCCCCCTAGCTGTATCACATCATGGCAGGTGGCATCACAATGGAAAGATTACATGGTAAGACACGAAGCCAGATTGAGAGACCTAGGTCCCTCAAGAACTATGCTAATTCCTTCTGAGGGCACGCCCCCAATGACCTAAGGGCCTCTCACTTGACCCCACCTTTTAAAGATTCCACCACCTCTTAACATCTCTGCATTGGGGATCAAGCTTCCAACACCTTTTCCTGGGGTGCAAACCACATCCAAGCCATGGAAGAAGGCATCTATTTATAGATGTATCTGTTAGTACCCTACGCTAAGGCAAACATTACCAAGAAGAGTTAAGTTAGTTACCCAAGTCCTCACAGTATCACCAAGAGAAACACTGGAATTCATACATTCTAAGCTTAATTCCACACCTCTTTCAGTGCACTAAGGTTTTACACAATATGGTTCCTGAAGAGACTGCTGTTTTAAAATACTAAGTACAAAGCCTATTTTACATTAGCTCCACACTGATGGCAAGTTAATTTCTGGATCTATGACTCCTGACTTTTTGTGAAGACAGAGAAAATGTTAGCTGACTTGATTTCTGAGTAACTCTGAGGCGTGTGGACCTGGAATCACAATTCAGTACAGACTTGTGTTCCTGAACCACTTTATCCATATATGATTATTTCTTAGGAGGATGCACATCTTTGGTAGACTTTGGTTTTATGTTTCATTTTTACTTCATGAGAAGCCAGAAGTGGGAAACTCAAGAAGAATTCTGCTCTGAAAACATTACTGAAAAGAGTGTTCTAATTTCACCTGCCTAGATGCTGCAGGGGACCAAAAAACAAAATATTCTTTGCAATCAATGACCTCAAAATACACCTCAAGGAAAATAAGTCCCATAAATTATTTATTTATTTATTTATTTATTTATTTATTTGCAGTACCGGGGATTGAACCCAGGGGCATTCTACCTCCGTGCTACATCCCGGCCCTATTTTTTATACTTTATTTTTGAAACCGGGTCTCATGAAGTTGCAGAGGGCCTCACTAAGAAGAGAGAGAGAGAGAGAGAGAGAGACAGGGGGGGAGAGAGAGAGAGAGAGAGAGCTGAGGGTGGCCGTGAACCCAGATCCTCCAGTCTCTGCCTCCCAAAGTACTGGGATTACAAGCGTGCACCACCACGCCCGGCCGTAAATAATTTATAATTGGACACACAATGGGTGCCAGAGAAACAGTATGAGAGTTTAGAGAAAGGAAAACCAGTCATGGATTATCTTGGAAAGAAGGAGTTTCACGGACAAAATGGCCCTGAATTGGTGGTGAGATTTGTCTAGAAGGCTTGCAGAGTGGGGTCCATTTCGGAAAAGGCCATTATAGTTGAAACGACAGGGAAGAGAATCTTGGAAGCACCACATTTCTGCACCACACTGTATGGCTCTGCCTCACACCCTGATTCTACAGCAGTAAAACTCCTGTGGTTCCCAGTATAAACACTGAACTTCTGCCCTGCCAGGCCAGGGTGGCTGGATAGGAGAGACCAGTTGCTGCTCACTCCCCTCACCTAATCCTGCCCATGTCCTCCCAAACTCCTCATCTTTTTTTTTTTTTTTGACACTGAGGAATGAACCCAGAGGCATTCTACCTCCAAGCTACAACCCTAGCCCTTTTTACTTTTGTTTTGAAACAAGGTCCTACTAGGTTGCTGAGAATCTTACTAGATTGCTGAAGTTAGCCTCAAACCTGTGATTCTCCTGTCTCAGCCTTCCAAGTACTGGGATACAGGTGTGTGCCACCATGCCTGGCTTCTTGCATCTTTTTAGTTGGCATGAGCAGGCCATCCTCACCTCTTTCAGAAGCTTCCCCGACACCCCGCTGAGCATCCCCAGCCTTCTCTACTGCTGCATCTTGGTGTTTTCTAATTATTTGTTAACCCCAACTAGTCAGGAGCCCTGATGAGGCCAGAGACTGTGTCTTTTTTCTTGTCAAGGCTTCAAATGTGTTACCGTGGTAAGACGTACATAACATACAATTGACCACTTCCACTGTTTCAAATGTCAAGTTTGGTGGCGTTAAGTACATTCATAGATAGTGTGCAACCATGGCCATTGTTCATCTTCAGAACTTTTTATCATCCCACATTGAAAACATACCTATAAAACAATAACTCCCCACTCTCCTCCCTCACTCCTGGTAACCTCCTATCGACTTTCTGTCTCTCTGAATTGGACTGCTCTCGGTACTTTCTGTAAGTGGAATCATACAATTGGTGTCCTCTTGTGCTTGGCTCGTCTCACTTGGCTTAATGTTTTCAAGGGTTATTCATATTGTCTTGTTTTCATCTGCTTGTAGCTTTCACGGTGCCTGGCACCTAGAATGGAATCAATGTTTCTTGAATGGAAGTGTAGAGCAGAAAGAAATATCATGTCATAGTCTAGGGACACTCAAGAGACTCTTCTGGGGCCAGAGCAGTGTAGCTTGGAGACTGGAAGGCAGTGGAGACCAGGGTGGCAGGGTGGGTGGGGCAAGAGCGGGAAGGGCTGACACTTCTTCAAGTGTTTGGTTTTCCTTCTGCCAAGAGCGGTGGACCATGGGAAAGATTTGAAGACGTAAATGAGTTCAGCTTTCCTGGGTCCCCTTACTGCAATCGTAAGGAGGATTGTTTCTGTGACTCATGTGTGGGACACCTCACCTCATGTCTTAGTCACCTTCCCCAGTGATGGAAGAGAGATGAAGAAGCAGATTAGAAAGAAATTTGAACTTGAGGAAATGGCGAGTGTCCAGATTTGTGTAGACATGTCTGACACGCCCTCTGTCATGTAATATTTATAATGCCCGCAAGGGAGCACGCTGTATTGTGTGGTTACATGTATCTAGCTCATTAATGTCAGTGACTTTTGCTTGAATTGCAAAATATTGGTATGAGAGAGGAGTTTCTACTCACAGGTTTGAAAAATGAGATTATGAA
Source organism: Glis glis (assembly GCA_004027185.1). Classification (NCBI taxonomy): domain Eukaryota; kingdom Metazoa; phylum Chordata; class Mammalia; order Rodentia; family Gliridae; genus Glis; species Glis glis. The sequence continues at coordinate 6,641 of PVJS01000298.1, forward strand.
GACAAAAAGAAACTTTTTATGCACCCAATATGATATCAATGAGATAATATGTTTTTAGATGGCTAATTTGTAAGTTAGGTAATCTGGTTCTACTGTGTGTGTGTGTGTGTGTGTGTATGTGTGTGTGTGTGTGTGTGTGACAGTTGACAGTTGTCCAGGGCAACTAGCAATCTATAAAGGAGGAAGCATCTTGGGCTCTACGGAGTTAATAAAATCACACTCAGTTGTCAAAAGGCTACTGACATGCCATCCCAGGGACACCATACACCTTTGCTTTGCAGCCAGCCAGGTAGGGAATGGGGTGTGTTGATCTAATATTAACTTCTCTTCTTGAGTCAGACCTGGCCCAGAGCAGGTGAATGGGGCCTGTTCCCTTCTCCCGAGTCACAGCATTCTAAGTTACAAAAGTCAAGCCATGAAGGACACACGCCAAGAAAAAGACCAGAAGAGCATGAGGGCTCTGACTTACTCCTAGACTCTGGGACCAGCTCCAGCGCCGACTCAGCCTCCCCAGTGACAGCTCTCTTTTGAGATTGCTGGCTTTAACCCCAGCTTTCCACCCTACAGTTACTGACATGCACAGCACTTAGCAATGTCCAACTTGCTTTCTTCTGCAATATCTCAAGTGAACCTTTCAACAATCTGGCAAGAAGATGCGTGGGTGTTATTGTCCCCATTGCACAGATAAGGAAATGAGACTTAGGGTGAGGGGCTTGCCCAAGGCTATGTTACTACTTAGTGGAGAAGCTGGGGTGTGCAGCCGTGTCTTCCATTAGACCACACTGCCACTGAATTCGATAGTTCTTTTTTCTTCCTAGATAAGGCAATGCTAGGAACTCTGCCCCAGATCCGTCTCCACATTTTTATACAGTGGGTAGCCAGGGAGTCACATTCAGACTTCCTAGCGAGGCATCCAGGTCTTCTCCAGCTGGCCTATGCTCCACCTAGACAAGTGCTTCCTTCTCTCAGTGCATCCCTCTGCTTCAGCCCTGACCTCTGATGTGTTTTGCTCCTTCCCAGTCAAGACCCTGCTGTGTGGTTTCCATCCCATTCCTCTACCAGAAATGCACGTGGTCCTCTGCCCTGCTTGCTTTATTTAAGTCTGTCTGGGGGCTGCACCCTTTGTGGGCTCCCCAGCCATCACCACCAGCACTCCTCTTCTCTCCAACTCGTTAAGCTTGCAACTGTGGCTCTTGATTAGGTACTAACTCTTTCAGTGACTTATTTTGATACTTAACATATGAATCCATGTTACATACCTCTTTGCATATCATTCACTTCCTAGCAATAGAGAGCAATAAGCATGTAGATGGGAGGTTAAAAGTAAAACTTTGGGTTCCATCTCAATACAGAAAATAAACCAAAGCCCTTAACACAGTGCTCTGAGTAGAACAGGACTTCAGTAAGTATCTGCGGGATGAAAGTTTTTGTCATACTGATCCGACTGAGCAAATCCCGAAGCGCAATTCTTGAAGTGAAGTGCAGAGAATCCTATCTTTTGGGTCATTTCAAACAAGTTAGGGGGCCTTTCACTACCTATTAAAGGACAAAAGAGACTCCAGTGACAAAAAGGTTTTGAGCCCATTTGAAGGTGTTATTCTACTACTTCATCCCAGCTAGCAAAGTGGGGCATAAGAACCTCTCAAACGCAGGTGCTGTCTTCACCCCCACCATCACCACCATAAGTACCCTTTCTTGTCTTGGCCAAAACAGATACAAAAAGCAAAGCAAAACCAAACAATTACAATGTGAGCAGCATTTCAGTGGTTATGGTTTCCATCAGTTTGCCCAAATCTCATGAATGGGGGTTGATTTGATCAGTCTTTGTAGTAAATCCGTATTGGTATAGGTCTGGCTTCTGAATTTTCCGCAAATGTAATTACTTTTTAAGTCTATTAGGTTAACACATAATTTACCAATCATCTGCTAAATAAATGAAAGGTCCTGTCATAGACCCTTTAAGAAATAAAAGTTGAGACATTAGGTCATTGCAAACCCCAACACTTGTGCTCAGGTTAAATGATCTCTTATAGCAGTCTAAGGAATCTTGGAATACTTTCTTTTTTTTTTTTTTTGGTACTGGGGATTGAACCCAGGAACATTCTACCTCCAAGCTATATCCCTATTTTATTCTTTATTTTGAAACAGGGTCTTGCTAACCTGCAATCTTCCTGTCTCAGCCTCCCAAGTACTGGGATTACAGGCATGCACCACCACACCTGGCTTGGAATACTTAATTATTAAAAAAAATATATTGGTAGAAAATGATTTTTAGACTCTAATTTTATAAAAGATTGTTTTTATTTTAAATCACAGCCCCAGTATTGTAGAACAAGACAGAAGATGCAAGTTATCTTATAGAATTGATATTATAGTTGTAGGAACTTCAAGTGGACAAGCATAACCCATTATGACTATCTTTTTTTTCTTTTTCTTGTTTTTGGTACTGGAGGTTGAACCCAGAGGTATCTACTTCCAAGCGACACCCCCAGGCCTATTTTATTTTTTTATTTTGAAATAGGGTTTCACTAAGTTGCTTGGGGCCTTGCTAAGCTGCTGAGGCTGGCCTCGAACCTGCGATCCTCCTGTCTCAACCACCCATGTACTGTGAGATTATAGGTATGTGCCACCATGCCCAATTCCATTATGACTGTTAATACTGATGCATCAGGAGAAAGGCCCACCCTTAAAGGGCAGAATACTTATGCTTGCTGGAAGCTAATAGACTCAGGAACACAGGGTATTTTTCAACAGACCATCACGCCATTTTTTGCCTCTTTCTTGACATTGACTGTGCTTTTATCAGGGCAAAAGTTATCTGAAATTTTAGAGTTCAAAATTTAGATCATGGTCACTTTGCTAAAACTCTACTGGATGGAGTAGCAGTAGAGTAAAACACAGACATTTTTAAAGGGCAGTAAAAGAAATGGAAAAGCTTTAAAGATGCCAACATCCTGAAGGTGCACTTGGAGGTGACCCTGAAGTCTTTCAGAAGTGATGAGCGAAATCCAGTCCTTCTGTTGACATGTTGGCATGTGGTCCCTCTGTGCCTCAGCTTGTTTTGGGTAATATTTCAAATGCGTTACTATCTTTTTTTTCACTTGGAATTTTTAAAATTTAAAATAAGTTTATTTTTAACAGATACATAAAACATAAAATTATACATAATAATGGGGTTACCATGTGATATTTCAGTACATATGTACATCGTGTAATGTTTAAATCAGGTCGAACACATCTATCTTCTCAAATATTTATCTTTTCTTTTTGGTGCAAACATTCAAAATACTTTCTTCTAGCTTTTTGTCTTACTATTTGTTATGGTTTAGATATAAAATATCCCCTGAAAGAGATCATGTATTGATGTAATTAAAGAAATCCTGATATAATTAAACCATGAGGGTTGTAATCTCATCAGTGGATAAATCCATTGTAATGGATTTGTTGGATGGTAACCTAGGTGAGGGGGTGTGGCTAGAGGAGGTGGATCTCTGGGGGGTGTGGTCTTGAGGACTCTGCTTGTGTGCCGGAATCCCCTTGTTTGTGTTCTCTTGCTTCTGGACTCCATGATGTGAGAACAGAGCCCTTGCTCTTTCCCTTTCTCTGCCTCCTGCCATCATGTCCTGAGCTCTGCCGATGTAACCAGGCCTGACATGGACTGAGTCCTTGAAATCTCCAGAACTGTGAGCCAATAAATCTTCCTCTAAGTTGTGTGGTTAGGTTTTTTGGATTACAGCAGTAAGAATGTTGACTGAAACACTATCTTTGTTTCTAAATTTAGCATCTACTCATTCATTTTATATTTCATTTATCAAATTACATCTCTTTCCTGGGCTTGTTATTAAGAAAATTATTTGCTGTCATATGTATTGGTTTTATATTTTCTGTATATTTAGGACTACTTTTTATCTTTACCTTATTTCTCTGAAGCATCCCATTTGGGGGAGGATATTAAAAGGTTAGGTAAAATTTATGTGTAGCCGGGCATGGTGGCACACACTTGTAATCCCAGTACTTGGGAGGCTGAGACAGGAGGATCACAGGTTCAAAACCAGCCTCTGCAACTTAGCAAGGCCCTCAGCAACCTAGTGAGACCATGTTTCCAAATAAGAAATAAAACCAGGGTGGGGGTGTAGCTTGGAGATAGAAAGCCTCTGGGTTCAATCCCTAATACAAAAAAATTGTAAATAAGTTATTTACAATAACCTCAAAGATAATGAGACCTTGTCCAGAAGAATCGACCAGTAAGATATCATAGTTGCTGACGAGTCAGCATTTTTCCTAGTTCTTTGCAAACACTTACTCTGAGTCATTTTTTAACATCAGGTTGTGAAAAGCAAACTGCTAGGTTCTTTGGGGGAAAGTAAAGATGAGTGGAGTTGCATCCTCCTGTCTCATAAGACCAGTACCATAGGGACTCAAGGCATGCAGTAGAGAAGTAGTATCTTCCACAGTTGGAAAAAGGTTAAGATGGGTCAGAAACCCTTTCCGGTCCACCAGTTACATTTTTCTGAGAGCTTGTCATTTACCAGGCATGATCTTGCAGACTCCAGATCTGGTTTCTTCTATCAGCTTACATCCCAAAGTTCAGGTATCCTTTACCTCCATTTGCTATCCAAGCCAGCATGTCTTTTAGATTCTTTGGTTTTGCCATTGATTCCTAGTCCTGAAAGTTGACTTTTATTGGTATCTAAGATGCTATTAACAGAATCCACAGAAGTTTTGCAAAGTGGAATGAGTGGGTAGTCCAACAGTTACCCCATCTGCTCCAACCACCCCCATAGTGGTTGTGCCGGAGTTAATATTGAGTGGATGTCCTGTTCTCTTGGCCAGTTCGGGGCTGGCCATTCATCTTCAGGGAATGGAGGATGCTTTGTGCATTGGGCATATTTTTATGAGAAATATGGAAGAGCAGAAGCTTGTATTTTTGAAGTTTTACATTTCTGTTTCATGCATGACTTCATATTAACAGATTTTGCCATATCTTAAAAGTGAATAAAATATACTTCTGCTCTATCAAAATCATTTTACAATTTATCAAATTAATAATTTCTGCATTTTGAGACTTGTCATTTACTTTTAATCTTCAAATCTTGATGAATTTTCACATTCTTTTTAGATAAAAAGATTAATGATTTCCCTTAATAGCTTATAAAGTGAGTCATCAGAAGTGAGTCATTAAGGCCATCTCTTGTACCTGCTGTTAATAGCAGTCGTTTTACAAGATGTATATTGCAATCGTTTTTTCCAGATCCCTTTGTCTCATGTACAACAAGCATTTCCAATAGTTTCCAATAGTTTCTTTGCTCTTGGATAATTTTATGAGAGCATTCCAAGAAGAGTGGAGGTTGGTGAAAGGTCTTCCCTATTTGTAATGTGGTATACATGAAGTTCTCATTTAGTCTGCTGTATTTTAGGTTCAAGCTAAAAATACATAATGAATCAACATGTATTGCAGTCTTCTAGAAGAATGTAGTGAGACAGCCTCTCAGCATGATTTGACTATCTGGAAAGTCATTGACTCCTATTCTTACCCTACAAGGGACTCCTAACCTGGGCTCCATGAACACCCAAGGGCCCTTAAGAAAAACTGGGTTCCACTAACATTCTTTCATTTTGTGATTTTTTTAAAAAAGTATTTCATTTTATGCACTTAACATATTAATCTGAGAAGGTGTCCATTGACCTCACAGACTTCTGATTAGAACACAAATATTTAAGAATCCTATCATAAATGTGTTTCTGCTTATAAACTTTGGATGTAAAACTTGCAGTCAGGTAGTAAGAAGAACATTTATCATCTTTATATTTGACACTTTTTACCATTAAAATGAAACTAATAGTAATGATAGCTACCATTTATTTGTTGACCATCAGTTTGTTCCGGGTAATACAACATATTCTTTATATGTATTCTTTCTAGTTTTTACAATAATAAACTGCAGGGATAGTATTACCATTCTCATTTTGCAGATAAAGAAACTGAAGTTCAGAATAATTCATTCGAAATATACCCATAGAGCGGACACTGAGATGGGGCACCAGAGTCTGATCAATTCAGACAAGGTCACATGGCTAGTTAGTAGAAAAGCTGGGCCCAGTAATGCCCATTGTCTCTTCCACCACACAATGCATCTTTATAACATTTTATTCCACATTGAAAAAGTAAAAAAAAAATTCTATTGAGACATGAAACTCTAGGCAGGTAGCCAACAAATATTTTTCTCTTTATATAAATATGAAATATAATTAGGCTTTCCTGGAAAGTAGTGATTCTGCTTTTCTTTATTCTCACATTGACTGAGCAAAATAGAGGGTAATCAGTGATATCCTGGAATGAACCAATTCTCTTCTGGTTCTATCACTGGTCTTGCCATGATATGGAATAAGAATATGTCATTTCAGTGATGGCATCTGTATGTCCTTGTACCCAAGAACACATATGTACTCCTCTGTCTTGCTAATATTCAGAAACCTTGTCTTTAATTTGGTATATGTGTCATTGCAATTTTGTGGGATTTTTGTTTTATTTTTCAGTCCAGTTTGGACCATTTCACATTGGTGGTCCAAAATTCTTCAAAGAGGCTTTGCAATCTTGAGGGCTGATTCTTTTTTTTTTTTTTTTTGGTACTGGTGATTGAATCCAAGCTATACCCCCAGCCCATTTTTATTCTCTATTTTGAAACAGGCTCTTGTTAAGTTGCTGAGGGTCTCACTAAGTTGCTGAGGCTGGCCTCAAACCTGCAATCCTCCTGTCTCAGCCTCCCAAGTACTGGAATTAGAGGCATTTGCCACCATGCCCAGCTAAGGGTTAAATATTTTTTAAGCCAGGTGGGTTCCACCCAGTTTGTGGCACTTTGTGATGGCAACCTGTTTTAGTCAGCTTTCTCCCCGCTGTGAGCCCAAAATACCTGACAACCACAACTTAGAGGAAGGAAGATTCATTTACTTCGCTTCTGGAGATTTCAGGCCAAATCTATAGTCATTGTTCCACTGTGCCTAGCAGGAGCCTCAGCTGCAGAGCCTCGGGGCATCATGGTGGGGAGCAGAGAGAGGGGGTGAGAGCTTGTGTCAGCTCATGGCACAGGGGAGAGAGGAGGGCAGGAAGCTGCAGCAGCAGGCCTGGGAAAAGCAGTCCCTAGCCACACCCCCAGGGACTTCTAGACAACAACCAAGTCCCACCTCCAACATGGTTGTCTACAGCCCATGAGGTCTATGGACATTTTAAATCCAATGGTAACACAGCCCTAGGAAACCAATATAGGTACTTTTTTTATCTTTATGAGGAATATTGCTGTGGTCCTGTTGTAACCCTTAGGAAGTTGACATTGTGGATGGGCACTTGCACCAAGCCAGGGGCCACACTGAGCTAGTAAGAAATGGAATAGCTCTTGCTTTCAAGACGATCAGTACTTAGAGGATCTCTCTTTGGGGCTAACCTAGTACCCATTTTATTTCTAGGGTGCTTATTTAGTGACCTCGCAAGATCTATGAGCTTATAGAAGGATTTACCAAGCCAGGTGTGGTGGCGCACGCTTGTAAATCCCAGTATTTTGGGAGGCGGAGACCGGAGGATCCGGGTTCGCGGCCAGCCTCAGCTCTCTCTCTCTCTCTCTCCCCTTAGCGAGGCCCTCTGCAACTTCGTGAGACCCGGTTTCAAAATAAAGTATAAAAAAAAAATAGGGCCGGGGGTGTAGCGCGGAGGTAGAACACCCCTGTGTTCAATCCCCGGTACCGCAAAAAAAAAAAAAAGGATTTACCAGGGGTTAAAAGAAAATAATTTCTGGCTTTCTGTTCTTTTGGCCTTTCTCAAGTGTAGTCTATGTAAGTTCAGTGATCGCTGGCTTCAAGTGTGGGGTGGAAGAGGTGGAAATCATTCTTTTTCCTTCCTTTGGTTGCTTCTTCTAATCTGGTGCTAAAATTTGTATAGGATAATGGGATGATTACAGGAGATGGGGAGCTGTGGGAAGACCAAATGGAAGAGAGCATTCTTTTCTAAATAACCCCACATGTGCTTGCAAGACTCCAGGCCTGCTGGCCACCCCTTCTTGGTAGGGAGCACCTCCCTGCTCCTCTGGTTTCTCAAGTTGGAGCCTGGCTGTGCAATTTGATGCTCAGTCTTTGGGATTTTTGCCTTGTAAAACTCCCATTTTAGCATGAATTTACATAAACCAATGGGGGAGTCAGCCTCTTTCTTTTCTTTTTTCTGATAATGCATTTTAGAGCTAGACATCCCTAGGTCATTGGCAATGACAGAAGTTCCTCTACCTTTTAAATCAGATTGTGTGTGTGTGTGTGTGTGTGTGTGTGTGAGAGAGAGAGAGAGAGAGAGAGAGAGAGAGAGAGAAAGAGAGAGAGAGGGCTCACCAAAACCATGAGATCGTAATCAATTTTGGTTTCATGGAGGGCCTTAAGTCAGGCAGAGGTGGGAGGAAATAAATCATCATCATCCATTTGTTTTGGGGACTTACTCTAAACAGGAGACTGTCTACTTCCCTCTTCAAGTCTTTATGTTGATGACATTTGTAGTGTTTACCGGGAGCTTACAGTTTGGAAAACTCAGACTGATGACAATAGTATTTGAAATGCTCCGTGGGACTGCTTCTAGATAGATGGAAAAAAAAATGTATGTTCCAAGGTACAAGTGCTTGTTGACTTTTCAAATGCAGCCGGTCTGTGCTCTTTGTCAGGTAACTCAGAATCGCTCCACAGTGGCCAGCCTTCCTGTCCATTTGACAAGCACTTAAAAGGACAGTCTTAAGTACTTCACTTTATAGTTTATTAATTTTTAATTTTTTTGATCCTTTAGTTTGCAGTCTACTCTCAGAAACTGGAAAATAATTTCTTTTACTTTTTCCTCCTTTCTCATTTAAGCTGAAATTGATTTCTTTCTGAGCTTGTAAGGAAAAAAAAATAAGCTGTAGTTAATATAGTTGCATTTGCTAAATAAAAATAAAAGGCTGGTTTACCTTCAAGCTGTGCTGTATCAGAGTAAAAATCTGTTCTGTCCCTCCCAGAAGGATTTTGATATGAAAAAAGTAGCAGATGTTATAATATCTCTATAGAATAATTGTCACCAATACAAGCAGTAATAGAATTGCTTTTGGGGGAGTTGGGTGGGATGGTTTTGGTGTGTTTGGAAAATTGGGAAGCTAGAAGACACTCTTAAATTTATCAGCTTCTCCAGAACTCTCCTCAAATGCTTATTGTCATGACAACCATCTCTTCATAAACCAAGGCTCTGAGTGTAATACAGATGGGGTTGGTAACAACGTAGACTTGCCATCTGTTTTGTTTTCTCTGAGGGACATTTTTTTTTGATCCCCCAAGTCTGATCCTCAAATCTGAAAGTCTTGACTTATTTTCCTTTGAGAAAGCAGCTCTGTGATATTATTTTCCCTTGTCAAACCACCTCCTCACCTGTCATCAAATAACTTGTTTATGGTTAAATGGAGGGGGGAAAAAGGAGAATTCTTTGTGTGTGTGTGAAACCATATATATATATATATATATATATATATGTATATGTATATATATATATATACATACATACATACATATATATATGAATGAATGATATATATATATGAATGAATGGTTTATTCCTTTAGCTACTTTTCAGAATCTGATACCAGGTTTCAAATTCAATAGTACAGTCAAAAATAAGGTTCAGTGAAATATGCAAGGCAATGATTTTCCTAGGAAACAGGTAAAATGTATCTTGAACATTGCATTAATATCTATACTTCTTGATGATAAGGCCACATACAGTATACAATCAGCTCCGAGGCCAGGGTGGGGGTCTTACTAGCCAACGAAAAGGAGAATATCAATTCTTCAGAGGAGGTAAAAACCTTTTCCTGTTACTACAGTTGGAAAGAATTAGCCACATAAATGAAGGCTTGTATGATGGGCGCACATCCTTACCTTTACCTTTGAGAAAGACACAGAAGCATTTTCTCATATCAACTTATTACAGAAACTAAGGACATACTTTTTAAAAGGAATATACCCAGTATTTAATCAATTAATATGTGCTGTGGCCAGAATTAAGAACCATTCAGCCTTTTAAAAAAGAAGAAAATATACATCTAGCCATTAAAACTATATGGTAAACTAAATTGATAAATAAAGGTAAAGGGGACTATTTTATGCCATTCATACTTAAAGTCAAGAATAATTTACCTTTCTGTGTCATTATTATTTTACAGATGCTACAATTTGTAATTCTAAACATGACAACCTTAAGAGGCTTGTATAATACAGCTCTATTTTTCTTTCTAAACAGAAAACTTATATAATTACCATTCAAGATCAGGCACAATTTATTTCCATATGCCGTTTTTATGGCCTGTTGATGTGTAAACATAATCAAATACTGGTGGGTGAGTAAGATGTAGCCACAATCTATCACACACACACACACACACACACACACACACACACACACACACACACATACACACACACACACTGACTAATAAATGTGGGCTGCTGTCCAGAACAAGGAGAAATTGCTAGAAGACCATTGAAGTAGAGTCACGTCTGGGTTTAAGTCTCACATTTCCCGAAGGAGCCTTACAAAGAGTCAGAGTTCCAAGATGGAGTTTCAATTTGAGCGACAATTGAACAAAGTTCAACCCATTGTTGTCTCTGGCCTTCCTTTCTCAACAAGTAGCCTACAATAATGTGCCTAAGACCTTGTCAGAGGAAAGTCTGTCTTCTACCTTGAGTTTATACCTCATGTACACATTCAGAGTGAGGTCCAGGGGATAGTACAGGACCTCTGCTAGTTCTTCTCTCTCATCTAGATAAAAACAAAGAAGAATTACCACAAACAGTGCTGTTTTTGCTTATTTTAGATGTGCCATGGAACCATTATATTTGAATTTGTATATGTGAAAAGAATACTCAGGGTAAGATATGATAAGTTTGGCTCCATTTTTTCTGAAGGAATTGGTAATGATGTCATGAGTCTTTATTATATAAAAGAATATATTACTCCATTGTCAGGCTGCAGAGTCAATATTGGGAAATTTAGAGATTTATATCGATATCATTACTTTCATCATCTGTAATTTTTTCAAGATATCACTTTTTATTTTTTGTGGTTCTGAGGATTGAACCCAGAGACATTCTACCTCCAAGCTACACCCCTATTTATTTTCTAATTTTGAAACAAGGTCCCACTAAATTGCTGAGGGTCTCACTAAGTTGCTGAGGCTACACCCCCATTTATTCTACCTACAAGTGACACCCCTGTTTATTTTCTTGTTTTGAAACAAGGTCCCACTAAATTGCTGAGGGTCTCACTAAGTTGCTGAGGCTGTCTTGATCTGGCTATTCTCCTGTCTCAGCCTCCCAAGTACTGGTATTACAGGCATGTACCACCACACCCAGCTAAGATATGGCTTTCTTAATATGGGATATTAGAGGCATGCACCATGATTAATTGGCTCTCAACTATGCTAAGTGTGACAGATTTTCATAATTTTTACATATTTTTACAAATATGTCCCATCCAGTTCTTCTCTTATCACTAGTTTTATTGCTCACTCTTATCACTAGTTTTATTGCCTGAAGGACGTTATTTTGTTGCCCAAGGTGAGTCACCACCACAGGGTAAGTTTTAGTTCGTCTGTCCCAAGGCAAGTGAGCGACCAGCACAATGCAGGGGTCGCTGGGGTCACTAGAAAACCATATTATATTGGGGTTGGGGTACATGAAGGCAGCTGCATTCTGAAGATGCTCAATATCTTGAAATGGTTTGGGCAAAATAACCCCCAAAATGTGCTCTCTTTTCTTATTTTTTCCCATATATATTTTAGGCAAAATATAACTCACATGTTTTTGTTCCCTCCACTTTTAAGTCATGGGAACAAAAAGGTTGTTTTGTAAGAGCTATTTGATGTCCAGAAAGACTTTTATCTTTTTTATTAGGTTATTTTTTATATATAAATAATAAAAAAACAGAAAACACAACGTGACATCATGAATTAAAGCCAACACAAAATACCCAATTTAAGTTTGAGACACTAAATCTAAAATACTGTAAAACCAAGTATTTCTCTTGTGTTTTGCAAAAGCGGTGCTCCCTTTTGTTGGGCAGAAGTTGTAGCCTGTTGGGATGAAGTAGGGAAGAGAGTAGTCACTGTGGTACCCAGGAACATCTGCTGACCCCTTAATGTTTATAGTAACCCTGAGTAGCAGGTCAGTCCATCTGCATTTTACAGATGGGAAGGGCTTTCAGAGATCTTAAGTCACTGGCTGCAGGCCACAGAACAATTGCAAGTCAGGTCTACTTGACTTTTGAGCCCATGATCTTTTCATTACTCCCTCCGTCTTCTGTTGAGGGGTACCTGGGTGTGGACCTTCCACATAATCAAAGTCCCATGTTGGAATGTGACTTAGAAATAGCTTAGCCATCATGCCCAAGGATGAAAGAAGGAAAGAAGTCAGCTTGCTATTGGCAAGGTGCATAGCTATATGGTGGTTGAGTAAGAGCATTGGATAAATGCTATGATATGGTGTGAGGTCAGGGTGGGGGCTGCTCACGCTTCCTTTATTATAGCAGAGAAAAGTTAGAACAGGAATGGGGATGTGGGCAAGCTCTTTCTTTGTGATTCACAATATTTGTAAACAAGGGATTTTTATGCTATTGCTACTAATTTTGGTGATGCATGGTGTATTTGTTTTATTTAATGTAGTACATATTTGATAAAAGTGGTATGTACCATTACTTATTTAAATGGATTAGACTCATTTCTTTAAAAACTCTTCAATGCTTATATTGCTTCTGGAGACATCATAAAGTGTTATGGAATGACAGCCATAGCTTTGATGGACCTTGTATAATGGCACTGTATATAAGAGGGGTGTCAGGAATACTTTTGAAGTGAAGGAAAGCCATATTCATCTATACTATGGGGTCCATGGTCTATGGTATTGCATTAAGTTACTACTTTCTGGAGAAAAAAAATTACAAAGTGGAGAATGTAAAGACTACTTTGCATTTGAACAGGGGCCTATGTTCTTCTGATATTGTCTGTTCTACAAGCTTTCTTTCAGAAATCCCAGGGTTTTTTTTGGGGGGGTACTGGGTATTGAAAATGAGGGCATTTATACCTCCAAGCTATACCCCCAGCCCTTTTTATTTTGAAACAGGGTCTCACTAAGTTGCTGAGGGCCTTGTGAAGTGGCTGAGGCTGGCCTTAATCTTTCTCAGTCTCCCAAGTACTGGAATTACAGGCATGCATTACCACACCAGGCTAGAAATCCCAGTTTTATTCAGCTTGTAGCTGTCATTGTGCCATAATTTCATGAGAACTGTCTATGATTTCTTATGTTTTACCTTCCTCTTCTCTTGCACTCTCTCTTTGGCATCAGAGGGAAAAGATATGAATTATTCAACTCTTCTTCCACCAAATAATAAGGTTACACAGCAAAAATGCAATTGGCAATTTTATAACTGACATTTTGGAGAACACTCTGGTCATAGACTGAAAACATGATTAATTTTTTGAAGGTCAGGAAGCCAGTTGTTTTTCCAGTGGATTTACAGAGGGGCCTGACCACCTGGCTTCTGGTTTTGTAGCCGGGACTCCCTCAGGAAATGTTTTTTTTTTTCTTTTGTAGGGTTTGGACTTCACCTTGCTTCTCCATAGATTGTCTCCTGTAGAAATAAGAAATAGAATTACTGTAGTGCTTACTTTTTCTTATGTCTGTAATGAAGAGCAACTCTGATTTATGGTCTACTCCAAGGCAGCTCGGGACTTTACAAGCATTCAGATTGTATTAGTCATTTTGCCTAAGGGTCTCTGCACACTTTTCGACATCATTTTTAAGAGGCTGGCCAATCTCAGTAAGGCAGGGCAGGGCCTTCAGGATCTCTATGTGTGCCAAGCAAATTAAGCAATTTGTATAGCAATCCCCAGCAGACAAGAGTAGAGCGGAGGACTCAGGAGCTCAGGAGGCCCAAGGGAGGGGGATGCACGTGCTGTGAGCTCCTTTTACAGTCAAAGCCTAGCTAAAATATCTTGGAAGGAAAACATGGTGTCTAGTGGAAGATAGAAGGCAGGGATGTCTTGTCTTGGTGAAGATACTGGAAACAATGAACTGGTTGTATGTACTGGGGGCGGGGAAGGGTGTATTCTACCAAAGAGGCCTTTCTCAACTTTTTCACCTTCCTTCCTTCCTTCCTTCCTTCCTTCCTTCCTTCCTTCCTTCCTTCCTTCCTAATGGGGATTAAACCCAGGGTATTTTACCTTTAAGCTACACTCCCAACCCATTTTATATTATTTTAATTTTGAAACAGGATCTCACTAAATTGCTGAGGTCAGCCTCAAATCTGTGTTCCTCCTGTCTCAGCCTCCCAAGTACTGGGATTACAGGCATGCCCCAACACACCTAGCCTCACTCAACTTGTAGATCGCTTGGCTTATTGGGCGGGCAGTAGGTCTCAAGGCACCTCTGTCTATGGCCAGCATATTCCATCTCTGGAAACTTTATTACTAGACCTGTGAATGTAGACTAGGGGGAAAGACCTATAACTGCAAGATGTATGATTACAATGCACCAATAAAAACAAAACAAAACAAAACATTGCAATCAAAAAAATTTACAAAATAAGACTTTTGAACATCTGATTTAGCCTCATCCCAATAGACTATTGTTACTACTTTTGAGGCAGGTGATCTGTCCCTTGGGTGTTAAGTCCACAGGCCTCCAGCCTTCTTATCGTTGTCATTAAGACGTGGGTCTTCAAGTAATGGGGCAAGAGTCACCTTCCACTGTGCCACTTGTGAGAATGTCTGTCACTGATGTCTCTAGTCATGTCCCATAGCAATTGCTAAGCTCCTATCTTCCTACTGAGGACACTTTCAAGTGTTCAAAGAGAATGGGACTTAAATTATGAATGCCTCTAAGTCGTAGCAGATCCATTTGGAGTTGCATGTTGGAACAGTCTTCATGTTTGTAAGGAAAAATAAGCCAAGGAATTGAAGCATGATGGCTCTAGAGAGCTGGCCCAATATCATTTTGTTCAGGTTTTATTACATTATTTTTCCCCATCGGCTGAGAACTGAAAGTATTCATGGACATTTGTTCCACACAAAAGGGTATTTAGCTCCTGTGTGATTAAACTAACATCAAGACCAGTATATTGGAAGAAAGGAGGCACTCCACCTAATAACATCCTTTCATAGTCCTTGCATTCATGGAGATGGTTAATTGACAGTCTTTTCTATGTGATTCCCCCAACCCTGTCCCAGGAACTTTCAGGAGACACTGTACAGCAGATATAATAACCCTTGTCTGTAGGCAAAATGCACAGCTGGGAAAGATAATTAAACAGACTCTTTCTAAGAGATCCACAACATTTCAGTAGAAAGACTGAGCAAGCCTGCTGGCCTCCAGTTGAAAACTATTACTAACAGACATCCATCAAGTGGATTTCATAATCCCCATAAATATATGGTACAAATGGCCAAGAGGCGCTTCTGAGGCTCCCACGAGACCACTAAAACTGTCACACGTCAGTAGCACTGAGTTTTAAACTGAGATTGAATTTTAAAGTGAGAATTTAAGAGTGTGAGCCCATTTAAATGTAAAGTTACCACCAGAAACTAGGCATTTGGTTTGCTACAGTTCAAGCGTTACATGGCCAATTGTAGTTTCAAGAACATGGGAGACAGTCCTGGATCCCAACCTTTATAATTTTTTGAGGTTTATGTAGGGAATCGAATAGTACAGGGTAGTACATTCTACCTCCAAGCTACATCCCTAGCCCTTTTTTATTTTTCGTTTTGAAACAGGGTATCGCTAGGTTTCTGAGCGTCTCTCTACATTGCTGAGGCTGTCCTAGAACCTGTGATCCTCTTGTCTCAGCCTCCTAAGTACTGGGGTTACAGACATGAGCCACTGTACCTGGCACATGACTACATTTTTGTGTACACAAAACAGTGAGTGTCATGGCAAGAGAGAAAAAAGTTTACTTTTTTTTCCCCCTGTACTGGGAATGTTAATATTTCTGAAAGTGTGTTTAAATTAGAGTAAGTTTGCAATATTAGAGAATTAAGACTTCCTTTAGGCCTTCCATTCTATATCCTGTTCCCTGAGTTTGGTTTATCCTATCGCACAATAAGTAAGGGAAGCATGTATCACTGAACCAGGTGATGTCTCACCTGGACAAGGCTGGTCCCTTCTCACACGTGTACTCTCGAGGTAAACAGCTGCATGTTGTAGAGAGAGCTGCTCCCTTCCTCCCCCGCCCCAGGTAGGGCAGAAACCAAATCATTGCTATTTAATCTTTGAGATTTTCTTATGAACATAACTACCTACTTCCCTGTTTTCTTATCTGTTAAATAGGGAGTTCAGCTTTTACTTCTCCAGATTATTATACTAATGATACGACGAAAAGAATCCAGTACAGGAAGCACTTAGCGTTGTTTCTAGCCCAGAGGAAGCGTTAATAAGCTGGTCTTCCTCATTGTCTCCCTTTTTCTCCTTTGTTTCCATCTTCCTCCCTCCCTCCCTCCCTCCTCCTCCTCCTCCTCCTCCTCCTCCTCCTCCACCTCCTCCTCCTTCTTCTCCTCCTCCTCCTCTTCTTTCTCCTCCTTTTCCTCCTCCTCCTCTTTTATTATTAGGCATCTACCACACTGTCATTAATGATTGGAAAAATCTTTAATCTCCTAATTAACCATTAGAAAGCAAGGGCACATCTTAGTGTTGTTTTTACTGAAAGTAATCATAATGTCACCTTTATTCATCTGACTCATTCTCCCAAGTGGTTTGTTTAAATGTGCTATTTCATTAGTCTTTCTTTTACACATTGTGAAAAAAGATCATGGCTTCGTGCTGAAGTAAAGTACTGGAAGTTTGCTGACTCTGGTCCTACCTGTGCTCTAATTGCTGTTTGGTATAAGAAATTTATATTTCATAGCCAGACCTGGTGGCACACGCCTGTAATCCCAGTACTTGGGAGGGTGAGATAGGAGGATCGCAGGTTCGTAGCCAGCCTCAGCTACTTAGTGAGGCCCTCGGCAACTTAGTGAGATCCTGTTTCAAAAATAAAGAATAAAAAATAGGGCTGGGGGTGTAGCTCGGAGGTAGAATGCTCCTGGGTTCAATCCCCAGTACCACACACACAAAAAGAGAAATTTAAATTTCTTGCACCTTAGTATCTTCAACTAAACAGAAGTGAATAATAACAGCCAAATAGGGCTGTTAGGAATGTCCACATAGAAAGCATTCTCATTTCAACACTAAGTCTGAAACTTTATAGGAAGATAAGTGGCGAAGATAAGTGCATTGGTGTATTTCTATACAGGTGACCCTAAGGCACAAAGAAACTTGAAGCCACTTTGAAGTTCATTGATATAGCTAGGTTTAATAAATAGTTACTTGACTTTTCTATAAAGCGTGATTATATTATATTTCATTCCATCTAGTCGAAAATGCTCCGGCAATCCAAATCCCTGGTTGCGTTCATTTCACCAATGCTGAATACTTTTTATTTGAACTCACCAGGTTTTTTCTTGTCCTATTGCAGGCTTTGGGGATTTGACCCTCCATGATCAGGTACATCTTCTGGAATGTGCCTGGCTAGAGATCCTGATGATCGGTCTTGTGTGGCGCTCCATGGAGCACCCAGGGAAGCTCCTCTTTGCTCCTAACTTGCTCCTGGACAGGTGAGTGTCTGGGCTGTAGCTTGGGAGAGGTCCCTCCTTCATAAGCACTGGTTTATTCTTGAAGCTATTTTATTCCATTATCCATGAAGCTTCAGAGAGCTGTATTAAACATGTTTACTTTACAAATGGGTGAATCCAGGTGATACAGGCTAGTCAAGTTCACAGAAAGCCAAACATAGCTTTCTGCTAGACATCTCCCCAGAGGAACACTATTATTTCTAATACACACACACACACACACACACACACACACACACACACACACAAATATAAACTGGAATTTTCCAACTCCACCTTCATCTTCTGGTATATAAAAAATGATGAATACCCCTCCCTTTAATTAAAACCTTTTTGGTGCATGTGCATCCAAACCACAATAGCTTTTTCATTTCCTTCTCCAGTTTTCCCATCCATAAAATAAGGAGATTTGACTAGAGAGTTCCAAAGGCCATTTCCAGTTCTACGAATTCATCTCAGTTTCCAAACATGGTACCTTCTTCTTAGACTTTGGTTGCCTCAAAATGTGGGCCCTACTGTTGTCCTTTTTCAGTCATTGCTTAGCCTGAACGTAATGAGGTTTTATACATCGTTCAACAGCAGCCACTGCTGAGGGAACCGGCCCCTCACCACGCTGTGGTATATACTTCATCTCATTGAGTTACCATCCCCATTTTACCAGAATGGAAGCTGAGTCTCAGAGACATCCTGCTACTTGCAAAAAGTGAGAGCTTCCAGTGGGTGGGGCCAGGTTGGAGTTCAAGATCTTTCTGGCTCAGGCACACTCTCTTGCCTCCTGTCCTAGGCACTTCCTCTCCCCTCTTTCTTATTCAGTGACACCCACTGTGGCTTGCTGTTTTAGCTTTCCGTCCCCAGGGGTACCTGTCTTTGCAAGGCTCCGCAATGATGAGGATGAGAAAGGGCCATCTTCTTCTTGTTTTTTGTGAATATCCCCTGTGTCCCGCAGCTCAAGGCCACCAGGCTGCCTGCTCTGCATCCTTGCAAAGTGCTTTGCTTTGGAGAGCGACATTAACTGTCTGGGGTCTGCTCTGCTCTGGGGATCCCTATATCTGCCAAGTGCCCTGGGGTGGATTTACAGCAAAATTTATTTAAGTGTGAGAGTATTGTGCAAGGGGTCATTTACTGTTTTGTCATGGTGTGTTAAAATTTAGAGTTTGAAGCCGGGCGTGGTGGCGCACGCTTGTAATCCCAGTACTTGGGAGGCTGAGACCGGAGGATCCGGGTTCGCTGCCAGCCTCAGCTACTTAGTGAAGCCCTCTGCAACTTAGTGAGACCCTGTTTCAAAATAAAGAATAAAAATAGAGCTGGGGGTGTAGCTCGGAGGTAGAATGCCCCTGGGTTCAATCCCCAGTACTGCAAAAAAAAAAATTTAGAGTTTGAAATACATTGATGAAACTGCACAACAAGCAGATTTTCCTGTCCATGGAGTGTGCTCCTATGCCAGTTTCTCACACTTATTGAGAATGGCCACTAGTCTTGTTCCTTAGAACTGTACTCACCCTGTGATCTGTCAGACTCTAGAGGATGTCTTTACACCCTTAGCATTCTTTCCCCTTTCTCTCTCTTTCTTTCTCTCTCTCTCTTCTTTTTCTTGTCATTTTTCCTATCTCATTTCTCCTGTTTTATTTTGCCTTCCTCTTTCCTTCTTTCTTTCCACCTGACTCTTTTTGTAACAACTTCTTGCCCTACAGCAGTGTAGTTCTATGACCAAGTGATCCTAAATTTGCCGATGAAATTCTTAGACCATATATAATGTTTCCCGCCTACAGACTGGAATGTATCTTCAATGTGTAGGTTTGGGGATGTTCATAACTGAACTGATCTGCTCCATGATTTCCATCCTCATCCATGTCTATCTTCTGTGGTTCACACTTGCCCAGAACAGTCATCAAATCATTGCATTTTAATTTGAAAGGGCTCCTGACAGCTGGGCATGGGGGCTCATGCCTATAATCCCAATACTTGGGGGGCTGAGAAAGGAGGATCACAGGTATGAGGCCAGCCTCAGCAACTTAGCAAGACCCTGTTTCAAAAATAATAAAAAATTAAAGGCTGGGGGTATTGCTTGGAAGTAGAGTGCCCCTGGGCTGAATCACCAGTACCAAAAAAAAAAAAAAAGAAAGAAAGAAAAAGAAAGGGTTTCTGACATTACCTCACCCCACTAAGCTCATATCTCCAGAGAAGAGATGTTGCCTGGGATTTTATCAGCAACCTGCTTCTCGTTCCTTTCCATACCCTTCCATCATGCTGAATTTCCTCTCATGTCTCTCACAGAATCATGAGTGGCTAAAAGTTCTCATCTTTATTCTCACTTCCTCAAAACCCAGATTAGAAGTTTCTTCTACCTTGAGACTAGGATTTCTCAGTCTCTGTACTGGTGACATGGAGAATCCTTATTTCTTGGGCGGTAGGGGTGCCCTGTGCATCTTAGAATGTGTGAAGTACCCCTGGGTTCTACTGCTAGGTGCTAGTAGCACCTCTCCCAGTTACAACGGCCAACGCTATCTCCAGACGGTTCTAAACCTCTCCAGTATGTGGCAGGGAGTGGGTAGAGGCCAAATTGCTGGGAACCCCATTGAAGACCACTGCTGTAGCGCTGGGCGTGGTGGTGCACAGTTGTAATCCCAGTACTTGGGAGACGGAGACCAAAGGATCCGGGTTCAGGGCCAGCCTCAGCTACTTAGTGAGGCCCTCCGCAACTTCGCGAGACCGGGTTTCAAAATAAAGTATAAAAAATAGGGCCGGGGGTGTAGCTCGGAGGCAGAACACCCCTGGGTTCAATCCCCAGTACCACACACACAAAAAAAAAAGAAGACCACTGCTGTAGATATCCCTGCTTCACTGTCCTGTAAGCCCTCAGACTCATCAGATCCCAAACTGAAAACATTATTGTCCTCATCCCGTCTATTCCTTTCCTCTTCCTTTCTGTTAGTGACATCAATATTCACCTACGTGCTGGAGTGGTAGAGGTTAAATGAGCAATGGATTTCACTTCCCCTGTCACCAGATCACCCCAGTAACCACCCCTTTTTTTTCTGGAGTTGTTTCTGAATCCCTCCCCTTTGTCTCCCTCCATTCCACTGTCCTCTCACAGGTCCCCATGGTCTCATCCTCACATCATCACACCTCTGTGACACTATCTCTCTTTCTTGATCCCCCACCCTCCTTCTCTCAGTCTCTTCCCCACAGTGAGGCCAAAGACTACTTCGCAAGTCTGGCATTGGATGCTTCCTCACTCAGCTCCTATTGGTCCTCTTGATTCTTTTGAAAGTGCCATGCAGGCTTCTTATCTTGATAAGTATGAATCTCTATTGCCAGTATCCCCAACTCAAATGTTTGCAGAGCCAGGCAGATGATGTAAATGAAGAAGGCCAGTGAGCCAGAGTCCAAGACGGAGTTCTAGGGGTCAGGTGATCTTGCCCAGGCTAAGGATATCTGCAGGCTGAACTTGGCCTGAGAGCTGGGAACTTGGCACATTTGAATTTTCTTCTACTGCTTCGGAAAAGTCCTCCACCTTTAGAGTCTCTTCTTAGAAATGTACCTGTTCTGCAAGGCTCATTTCGGATGCTACATTCCCATAAAAAGCTTCCTTCGATCTCTCTTTTCCTCACACAGAAAGTAGCCTTTCCTTCATCTAAGTTCCCTTGTAACTGGTTTGCACTCCACTCACTCAGCCAGATGTTAGCTATGACTGTGTGTCTTATCCTTTTTACCAGCTCATAAACTGCTCGTGGTCCAGAACCAGATCTTGGTCACCTCGGTGTCACTCCCAACATGCAGAGTGTTCCATGATACCCAATAAATGTGTGTTCATCACACCGGCCAAGGCCACTCAGGTAGCTTGTGACAGAGCCAGGAGGAGAATCCATATCTCCTGATAATCATGTTGGCTGTTATTGTCATCAAACTCACTTCTTTCTTGTTCACTGTTACTCAACAATTCCTGGTTTCTTCCTTTATAGACTGCAGAAATTAGTATCCATCTGTTTTGGAAGGATCTTCTTAATTAATTTATAAATGCATTTGGCTTGTGGTTATAGTTCTGCTTATACTCCACAAACCTCTTATGCAACTTTTAAATTCCAAATGGGATGAGCAAAGGATCT
This sequence comes from Glis glis, assembly GCA_004027185.1. Classification (NCBI taxonomy): domain Eukaryota; kingdom Metazoa; phylum Chordata; class Mammalia; order Rodentia; family Gliridae; genus Glis; species Glis glis. The sequence continues at coordinate 28,452 of PVJS01000298.1, forward strand.
TGTTTTTCTCCTAACTGGACTCATTATGAAGTGAAATCCCAAAGGTCTCACTCCATTTAAGAACACTGAGGTGCATGTGAGTGATGATTAAAGTGTATAAATAAACATAGATGCATATTTAAATATAAAGGATGTATATAAATCATGTAACATATAAACCATAAGCTATCTAAAAGACAAAAATTCTGTACTCTTCTAATCTTTAACATGAACCTAAATATTGTTAAATTCAAGGTTATTTAATTATCCTCTTCATGTCTGAGGACAACTGCTCTAGATGACATTGATAGATACAGAACCTTAAAAATATTGTGACCGGCGATACATTTGAAATTTCCAACACGTGGAAGATGGCTTTCCAGTGACAGTTGGGAGCAGGGTCTGTGGTTTGTTCTGCAGGCTGCCAACCCCTATGACAAAATCACACTCTCTGATTAGCATAAGTCACCTTGATCTTCCTGTTGCTCTTTTCCCGTCGCACTGAATAGAGTAAACATTTTTAGTAACAAAATATAGATATCCGTGAATTTCAAAGCTACGTGATGGAGAGCTGCGAGGCAGAAGACAAGTGTTAGCTCCATCATTTTCATTCTTTCTCAGGTTCCGCAATGCCAGCTCCGGAAGGTCAGCTACATCCACACACTGTTTTTTATTTATGTAGAAACAGGGAAAAGAGAAAGCAAGTCTGAAGTTAGGAGTCGCCCTATAACCTATGCAATACCCAAGGCTGCAGACGGGAGACAGAGTTTTATCTGTGATTGGTTATAATGATGCCCTATTTTTTTCTCAGATCTTCTTTGCAAATCCAGGCATGTATGTCTCACAAAGCCATCAGGAAGCCAGAACATACCCTAATTGTGATTACTCCAGAGTTTGTGTTGACAAGTGGGAGTTGGTGGATATAGAGCTATAAAACCTCCTGAGCTGCCCGGTCTGTGAGCAGAGGACATACTTCCTTTGCTGTGCCCATTTGAAAAGAGTTATTGCTTAATTTACTCCCTGATGACAACCCATGAGATCTTGATTCTGGTCGTTTATAACTTTCCTGGTAGTCATGTGCTTGTTGGCTAATTTTATCCTTGCCCGGCTTAGCCTGCCCTCAATTTCCACTTCTTCTCTATATCCTGCAACAGCAAGGTCCAAACACTCAATGCAGTCATCTCTTCTTGTGAAAACCAAGAAATAAAGGTCATTATAAGGGACAAACAGAGAACCCTGTCATTTCTCCTAGGCTGTGTGTGTGTGTGTGTGTGTGTGTGTGTGTGTGTGTGTGTATGTGTATTTCATAAGAGGAAAGTTAAAGATAATAGTGCCTGTGAAAGTAATCAGGAAGTAGAGAAAACTCATTTTCCATTCTAGCACCTAATCCTTTGGTGTGTGTTTGGCACTCGAAAATACCAAATATGCCCTCAGAGTCCACTAGGAATGAGGCTCTTTGTTGAGTCCTGCTTGAGTGCTCAATCTAGAAGAATACTGCCTGAAAACAGGGGAGAAAGTGTTCATCATGCATCATTCCTTGCGGGGTCTCTTTGCTTTTGCAGGAATGAAGCTTACTCTCTCTGGAAGGCAGATACGATGTTAGAGGAGACAATGTAAGTTGCCTGTTCAGTAAGACTATTCAATTTCCCAGGGGCTGTCTAATGCTGTTTTGCTGGCGCCATCGGCACTAACAAATTCTGAGAAATATTTGTGGATTTCTCAGTGAAGCCAAAAGCACTCTTTTTTGATTCTTATTCATTCTCAGAGAGAAAAAAAACGATTCATGCATTTGAAACGCAGAGCCGAATTCGACAAACGGAATATTCCCTCTACCAAGCCTCTGGCCAGAGACTTGTTGATCTAGCTCTTTCCATGACTCTCCCACTGGGAGGCTCTGCCTGCAGGAAATAGTATTGGACAACAGAAAGGTCTTTTACTTGTAGGCAGGAAGAGGAATAAGTTCTCTTCCTTAAGAAAGAAAAAACAGGTTGCTGCACCAGAGAGAACATTTCGCCCCTTCTACTAAACAGCAGACTGTTTTCTGATGATAAATTGAAAAAGTCAATTTTTTTAGAAACTAGAGCATTCCTATTTTGGGTTGTTTATTTTAAATATTCTAGAAAAAAAACAACGTGCAAATAAAAGCATGCAACGACAATCGCAAAAAATAATACTTCCAGCAACACTTTTATTGGCTTATTTTTCCCCATATAAAACTTCATTAAATTCTTTGCTTTTTTTTTTTTTTTTTTTACTTGGAAGAATACAAAAATAAAGTTCTGAAATAAGTTGAGTTAATGAATTCGGAATGTAATCCCTCCACATGAGTTTTTTGGGCAGATACAGAATGATGGCCCTCTATATTCCCTGTTCAGAACTGCTCCTCTGAGAAGCTACACTGAAGGGGAGCCCCCACATATTGAGTAGCTGGGGAACCCTGTGGGGGAGGGGCACGGTGAGTCACTCTCCTATGGGAGATGGTTAGAGTAATACCCTTAACTTTGCCAGATTCACCCTCAACTTTCCAGGGGTGCTGAGGCTCTGTGCACACTGTGGATCCTTAGCCTCTTTGCCCCATTCATACCTGATCATTGCACAGAATCTGAATGTACCGATGCATCATGGGAAAGCCCATAAAGATGCTCATCTGAAAGTTCAAAAAGGAACACTGATCATAACCTTTTACTTCTCCATTTGATGGAACTGGATGAAAAAAAGGGAAAGAAGGGAATCCAACACTTATTTAGCTTCTTTAATGCCTATGGTCCTGTGCTGGGTTATTTTCTCTCTTGTATTTCATCCAGTGTGTGAGGATACAGGTGGGAAAGAGTTTTGCTAGTTTCTGTTTGATACTGAATCTGTTGATTGTAGTTCTGTGTCCTTACTCAAGAGCTGGTGTGGGTTGATTGATTCCTGAAAGACTTTGGTTTAGTGTCTGACAAATTCTAGGAATATGAAATTGGAACTGTAAAGGAGAAACCCTGAGGCCAAAAGAAGGGAGAAATTAGCCAAACTGCCATTGTTACTGCTACTTCTGATTGAAGATGACTCAAAATATCTACTGGACTAAAACACAGTTGGATTGTTCTCTCTCTATGGGTCATTTATATGAATCTGAACATATCTCAATAAGATTTTAAACATACACATATACATATTGGTATTTCAGGAAAAATCAATTTGATAAACAAGCTCATCAATCATGAAAGTGCTTGAAAGGATTCTACTGGAAAAAGGTAAAAAACAAACAAAAAATCAAAGCAAGGTTTTCTCTTTAAAAACAAAAGCAATTAAGCAACATTGTGTTGCAAAACTCACTAAGCCACAAGTCTTTAAATCCTTAGGAGAATTAAGCCTGTAAACAGTAAGGAGCCACTCAATATATAATCGCTCCAAGGGAAAAGGCATAATTCCAATGAAAGAATTAATCCTGTGTAGGAGGCTAATTTGAATTTTCTCACATTTTTATACACTGCCTTTATTTTTTATTTGTCATTTATTATGAACAATTGAACATCAGATGAATTGATTAAATTATAATTGAGCTAATATTTTGATAGTTAATTTTAAAATATACTAGTATCATTTATTTATATATGTATATTGGTTCTGGGGATTGAACCCAGGGCTTTACACATGTTAGGAAAGTGCGCTACCACTGAGCTATATTGCTGGCCCCAAAATATGCTAATATTATTTAAATCCCATGTACTACACAGGGATAATTAAGTAATTTCACCTTCATGGCTTCTTTTATTACAGCTACCAGTTCATGTTGGCACTGGAAATATCCTCATGATCCTCAATTTGTGTGTGTGTGTGTGTGTGTGTGTGTGTGTGTGTGTGTGTGTGTGTGTTGCTGGTTATCAAACCCAGGGCCTCTGGGGTATATCCCCAGCTTGATTCTCATTTGTTGTACTGAATGTTATTAAAATCCAACTACAAGGGGATATGGCCACTTTCAAGCCTATGTCAGATGGAATTCAGTTGAACCCAACTCCATAGGTATTTACTAAGTATCAACATATATCCATAAAGTTTTGAGTCACATTAATATATAAATTAATGTAATCAAAGCAGGCCCAGAGTGCATCTTACATAATTTGTATCTAGTTTATCTTTCTGCATCACTTTCTAACATAGACACTTCCATGCAGAATAGTAATGTATAAACTATGCTCATTATATATTTATCCTGCCCCAAAGTATACTATACACACACACACACACACACACACACACACATACAGACACACAATATGTGCGTATATATGCAGTTAATTTTAAAATATACTAATATTATATAAATAACATATAATACACAGTGATAATCAAATAACTGACTTGATTATATAAATATACATATATATGTACATATACATATATACACACACACACAAGATCATGCTGTATTGTGTGTTGGCGACCTTGAGGTCAGCAGGAGGGAAGCAGAGGGTGTTGCCATGGGTTTATCAAGGTAGATGAACACAGTTTACACATCTTTGAAATATCCCATGTACCAAGGAGAGGGACTGCTTCTGTATTCTATGATAGCTACTCTTCATCTTATGAGTGGATGGGTATTTGGCTTCAAAGTAAATGGTGTTAGCATGTCTATTGCCATTTCTTGTTAGAAGTTGCAATTGTCTTTATTATTAGTGTCATGGTTACGTGCCCTGTGATCTATAATTAAGTTCCAGTCTCTATCCTGATATTATTGACTTCTCCCTTGGGCTCCTAATACCAAGAATAAAGATGAAGTTTCTTTTTTGAGGCTTTTAGAGACATTTATTTAGTCCCTTAATATTCTTAAGTGTACTTTCCCTGTATTTTCATTTTATCAAACAGAAAAGAGATGTGAAAAACAGTGGGTGTCTTTTTTGATTTTACACCACTGCAGAGAACCAATTTCGTAACCTGCTTACATATGTGCCTCTCTCCATTGGCACAGATTCTAAGATCCATCATAGCTTTATCACTGGAACAGAGGATGCAACAAAAATTAAGACCATAAGGGAAGGCTATTGACTTCATGCTCCATATACCCAAGTGCCCTGGATACTAGATTTCTACACTGAACCCAATGTTAAGAACAGGAATGTAAATGTTCAAGTTTGATCAAGATCAGCTTAACTACAGTGTGCGGTCAAGCCTGTGAATCGATCCATTTAGCCCCTGAGGAAAGCAGAGCCTCTGAGATGCTTCAGTTGCATGGGTATGGAGTGGAGTGCAGAAAGGAAGATGTCCAGATTTTTGGTTTCAGTGATGGAAAGGATGTTGATGCGATTGATAGATTGGGCAGACAGGAGAAAGAATGAATGTTGGGGAAATTGAAGGAGTATTTCCTTGTGTATGGTGGGTTCAAAGCAAAGAGAGGATGTCCTGAAGGTTATGTCCAGCAAAAAATTGGAGCTGAGACGAGAGATCAGAGCTGAAGATGAAAGTTTTAAGTTTATTTCCATAGCTACCAGTGTGGACTGAATGTAACAACTAGACGAGATCATGGAGAAGAAGGTGGTAGCCAGCGGGCAGAGGAAAGATTTCCCAAAACACTGACTTTCAGGGGTTTTGAGTAGAAAAGAATTCCAGCCTGCCTGAGGTTAAGGAAAAGTTGTTTGACAAGACCTTGATTCTAAAGGAGGGGCATCTTTCAAAAGAAAACAGATGATGAACTAGGCCCGTTGCCAGAGAGATGGGCAGGAGACAGATGGAAAGGGCTAAGGAGTTGTTATTTAACAATAAACAAATTGTTAACTTTGGGGGATCATTGTTCAGTAAAAGTATAGGAGAAAAAATCAGAGTATAATGCATTCGATATAGTGTTTGAAAGAGTAATGGATAAGGAGTCTTGGAGACGGGAAGTGTGATCCAGCTCTGAGATGTTTGGCAGTGAAGGATGCAGGGGGCCTCTAGTTCTTGATAGCTTCAGCAAGAGGAACTTTTAAAACCAATGTTTCCTGATTTACAGTGTGAAATGAAGATTGACTTTCATATGTTTCCAAATGGATATTCAGTTGTCCCAACACTTTTATTAAAAAGTCAATATTTTCTCAAGTGATTTGAGATGAATCCTTCATTATACATTAAATTTCTCTATACACTTAAGTCTTTTTCTGAAATTTTAATTATCTGCTCAGATTTGTTTATTTATGAATCAATATCACCTAGCCTTATTTATAGAAGCTCCAAATGGTTTTAAATCTTGCTGTGCTATTCCTCGAATATTGCCCTTTGATTTTTTTTTGCAGAATTTAACAGGTGATTCTTCCTTGTTTATTTCCATGTGACCTGTAAAATTAACTTATTTAACCCCATAAGAAAATTTGTGGATGATTTTATTGAGATTATCGTAAATGTAAATTGGCTTAAGGAGTGTTGACATCTTTATGATGTTGAATATTCCTACCCAAGAACAAGTTGTGCCTTTTTATTGTTCAATCTTTTTGTGGATCTTCAGAAGTGTTTTTAAGTATCCTTATATATTTTTCTACATAAGATTATGCCTAGCTACTTTATATAAATGCATATAGCTATAATATGAAGAAATATAATAATGGAAATATATTATATCCAATATAAATAAACTTTATAGTATATGCATATCATAGATGGGGGCTTCTCTTCCATCGTATCTCTCAACTGGTTATTCTCAATGTTGGTAGATACTTGACTATTGCATGTTATTGGTGTGGAATACTACTTTAATAAATTCTCTTAGCATTTAGAGTAGTTTTCTCACTAATTCCTAATGGTGTTTCCTAGTATACAGCCAGATATCTGTACATAGAGATTTCTTGACCTCTTTCTTTGTATCCCTAAGCGTCTCAGTGTTTTTATCTTCTCTAATTTCACTGAATAGCATGTCTAATATCTAGTAGAAATAGAATGAAGGTTATTGTCATTTAAATCAAAATTCATAACAAAATTTGGCGTGAGCTTTTTCTTTGTGTAGCCTTTATCAAGTTTTTGTTATTCTTGTTCACATGCATTGCACAAATAGTTTAGAGTCTTTCTTTCTTTCTTTCTTTCTTTCTTTCTTTCTTTCTTTCTCTCTCTCTCTCTCTCTCTCTCTCTCTCTCTCTCTGGAAAGTGTAAGCAGGATTGGGATTATTTGATCTTTTAACTTTAAAATGTTGGTAGAATTCCCTTTTGAAACCACTTGGACCTGGTGCCTTTTAATAGGTGAGCACTCTGGAAACTTTTTTTCTGTTGAAATTGGTCTCTTTAGACTTTCAATCCCTTCTGCAGTCAATTTTTGTATATCAAACCTTCTCATCAAGTTATCTATTGTGTTTGTGATTTCAAATTTATTGTATTGAATTAGACAAATGATTTCTGAAGATTTTTTAATTTTTTCCTCTGGGTTGATGGCTACTTCAACCTTATAATTTATCTTATGCATTTATCCTTCTTTTAGAAAACTCAGGTCAGCTGGTAGTTTATTTTGTTGATTCTTCTCTTCCAAAGAACTAGCTTAAATATTTTTAATTAGTTCTACTGGTTTTCTTTTTTCTAATTCATTAAGTTATACTCTTAGCTTTAATTAATTTCTTTTCATTTCATAATACAGGTAATTAATGCTCAGAATTTTCTCAAACCACAGCTTTAGCTGTGTTCCCTAGATTCTGATATATTTTGCTTTCAACATTATTATTTCCACCAAATTCTTTCATTTCATATTTTGTTTTCCCTTTCATTCAAGACTTGTTCAATAGATGGTTCAATTTCCAGGTCAGAAGGGCATTTTTTGCTGTTATTAATAAATACTTCTTTCTTTGGACTCAGAGAATACTGCTTGTATTCTGATTCTTTTGTAACCTATTAAAGTTGTTTTTGTAGGCTAGTATAATTTCAGCTTTTGTAAATGTTCCACATACACTTAAAATGGTTTATTTACTCATTAGGATAGAAGGTAAAATATTATCTGCTTGTGTCTAATTATCATTTTATAATCTGTAATTTCTGCTTCATGAAAATTAATGATCTAGTATCTGCTTCCTAAATATATTTGTTTTATAGCTAGTATGCATTATAGTTTTTTTGTGTTGTAAAATTTTGACTCATTTAATTGTCGGGTGGGGTTGGATTTTCCCCTCCTTAATATCAAGATCGTAACCCTTGGTTCCTTTTTATTTTCACTTTCCTCATGTATCCTTCCTCATTCTTTATTTTAGGCATCCGAATAACTTTACTTTAGGTCTTTTTGGTACTAGGGATCAAACCCAGAGGCATTCTACCTCTGAGCTACACCCCCAGCCCTATTTTTTATTCTTTATTTTGAAACAGGGTCTCACTAAGTTGCAGAGGGCCTCATTAAGTAGCTGAGGCTGGCAACGAACCCACGATCCTCCTGTCTCAGCCTCCCAAGTACTGGGATTACAAGCATTCACCCAGCTTAGGTCTCTATTTCATACAGTCTACCATTGGATTTTAATTTGTTGGCCAATCTGAGAATATTTTTAAATATGAGTTAACCTGATTTATATTTTTTATACCAATACTGTGTTTGGTTCGAGTCGTATTATATTACTTTATATTTCCCATACACTAGATGGTCTATTTTCTTTGCTACTTGTTGATTGATTTATTGGGTTTCTTTGGTTTTGGGGCATTTGTATTTTTGTTGTGGTTATTAGATTTATGTCTACTTAGTGAAATCTTCCTTTAGAAACTGTTCGTGTCCTACATGAGCAGAAGTGAAATTAGCTAGTAACTGAGCATTTCCATAGCTTTCTCCAATTTTAGCCACTGGGTTATTCTGGGTTAAACTTTACAGTGTTACATACACATCAGCTTCTACTGTGTGACTTGTCAGAATCAAATGATATCAGTTTACTTCCAGCTAATACCTATGAGGTAATTGTAAGCTAATAGTAATTTCCATGACTATTCTTTTATTTTTATTACTTATTTTTATGCATCATTAGAGCTTATAAAACTTACATGCTCTTTCCTGTCACTACAAAGCTCATTTTAATGTTAATTTAATGTTAATATCTACCCTCAGACCATATGTTGATAGTTCCCTAACCTTTTTTGGTTATTTGAAGCTTCTTTTTTTTTTCTGTAGATTCTCCAGGAAATTCTCATGAGAACACTTTCTCTTTTAATTTAGTATTTATAATTGTCTTTCTATTGGCTTTATGCTAAAAAGTTTGGCTGCGTACAGTATCTTTGGCTCACATTTTTCCCCATGTATTTTTAAATGATTACTCCATTGTGTTCTAATATAAAATGTTGTCGAGAAGTTGGATGGAAGTATGATTTTTTCCCCTTACTAATGATTTGCACTTTTTGTCTGAATGTCCAAAATGGGTTTTTCCCCTCTTAAACTTAAATAACAAGAATTTTAGTATATGTATCTGCTGCTTTGAACATTTTTGGTCAGTTTTCCCAGGTTCATGGTATGTTTTTTGAGTATGTAGATTGAAATCTGTTTTTTTCCACTTTTTGACTCTCTTGATTTCTATTCTTAATTAATTATTTTGCTACATTGTGTTGCTTTTCTTCTTCGGGGCACATTGACACAAAGAGTTCCACTACTGTGACCCAAAACACTGACCACCACAACATAGAGGAAGGAAGATTTATTGGCTCATAGTTCTGGAGACTGTAGGGGTCCAGTCCACGCTAGGCCAGGATACATTGGAGGAGATCAGGGTGTGGCGGGGCGGGGGAGGCAGAGAGAGGGAGAGAGCAAGTACTCTGCTTTCCTATCACAAAGGAGGGAAGCAAGAGAGACAAGGGGAGGAGGGATTATATATAACCTCGAAGGCCACGCCCCCAGGGACATCCTCAGCCATCAAGCCCTGCCTCCAACATGGCTGCCTTGATTCCTTGAGGTCTTGGGGGACATTTTAAATCCAAGCCATAACACAACAGATACCCTTTATCTGTCTTCTGTACAACTTTCTCTTCAATCTTTTGTTCTTTTGCTTTACTGTTTATCTTTCCATCTTTATTCTCCTTACTGTTCTGTCCACGGAGTCTATGTGTTGTTATGTCCTGCATAATTTAGTTTATGTTCTAAATTTTTTCATTTTTTATGAAATATATTTATAAAATATCTCAGCTCATGTATTTTTTTTCTGTTGCTTGACCATCTCTTTACTGAGTTGTTCATTTCTAAAATGTGCAAATGGCTCTTTCAAAAGCTTTGATCATTCCTTCAGTATTTTTAATTCATTTCTTCAGTATTTTTTAACTCATTCTCAAACATTAAGCTGTGGTGGCATCTGCTCTGTGGATAGCAGTACCATGGGGAGCTGACTTGTCAGAGCAGAGCCATATGAATCTGAGATTGCAGCCATACCAAACTGTTAATAGCAACTAACAAAGAATACAAGTTAAAAATGGGCACACGCACAGCCTCGCCTGTCACTGGAAGGGCTCTGCACCATTTGGGGCTTCTAAAGGATATCAACTATTGGGAATAATTGATGATGCTCACAGCTATGTGACTTAATTTTTCCATTTTAGGTTTATGCTACTTTGTTTTTGTATTTTTTTAGTCATGACATAGAAAGACTATGAGATTATTTTCCATTTTATAGCAGCAGCATCCCATAAATTTCCAAATTCCAGGGTATTTTATTTTAACCATTAGCAATTTAGTCCTCAATATATGCTATTAAAACATTCTTTTTGTGTGTGTGTCTGGTACTGTGGATTGAATCCAGGGACATTCTATCTCTGAGCTACACCCCAACCCTATTTTATTTATTTATTTATTTATTTATTTATTTTGAAGCAGGGTCTGCCTAAATTGCTAAGGCTGGCAATGAACCTGTGATCCTCCTGTCTCAGCCTCCCAAGTACTGGGATTACAGGTGTGCAACACCATGCCTGGCTTAAAACATTCTTGGATAAGAACTTCTTTTGTTATTTTCTGACATTTAACCCCATGACAATGTATAAAAGAAGGTTTAGTCAATACACAAAAATCAAATCTATTTACACCAGCAGCAAATACAAAACACCATTTATATGTTATATAGGTATTTTATAGTTGCAACCAAAGCTATAACGTATTTAGATTAAGTGCAATAAAGACATTGCAAGATCCCTACAGAGAAAATTATAAACCTCTATTAAAGACACTAAGTTCATAAACCTTGAAAAGAAAACTATACTATATTTGTGGCAAGGAAGATTCATTGCTGAAAATGTTTCAGTTGATCTGTAAGTTTATTGCATTACGAGTCAAAATCCTAAGTTCATTCTAAAATTTAAATGGAAAAGATCCAAGGACCAAATATAACTATATGCTCCTAAAGACTAACATGAAGGTTGGGAGACTGGAGGAAAGAAAAAAGAAAGAAAAAAAAACCCTCTATGTTAAACAAATTCTTAGAGCTACAATAATTAAGACAATGTGGTATTGGCACAGAAATAAAATTAAGCACATTGATTAATGAAATAGAAAAGAGAACTCAGAAACCAACCTCTGCATTTATGAAAAACTGCTACATATTGGAGTGAGCATTGAGGAAAGGAAGAGCCATTAAATTCAGGTGCTGAGACAGCTCCTTATCTGCATAGGAACAAAAAGTCTGATCCTACTTTACACCATGTGAAAAAATTAATTCCAGATGAACAACGAACCTGAAAGCCAAAACTAAAATATTGATTGGAAAATATTTGTCTTGGGGTTAGGCATTATATCTTAGACTAGGCACAAAAGGTGCTAACCATAAAGAAATATGGATGAAGTTGATCTCTCTTAAAATAACTAATAAAGGAAATAAAAGGAAAACAAGTTTCTGGAGAAATGGGTATTCACATTTATTATGCTTTCTAATATATATACGTATATATGTAAAATCAAAATATATATTATCGAGTATATCATCAAAATTCTTTTGTCTGAATCAAATATCACACTAAAAATATAGAAAGGAAAGAGAAAACAAGCTGCCGGCTCATAAGAACCTTCCCTTTACATCCATCGTCAACTAAGTCAGGAACCTGCCCCACTTTTAAGTTTTCTGAAATGTGAAATGGAAATACTTGTGGAGGGCCCTCACAGATGCATTTAGAGGTTGTATGCTCAGGAAAATGGAATTGAAATGTTTTAGTAAGAGTCATGGGCCCAATCCTTGAAATAGATGTTTGTGGAGTTTTCTATAGCATGTAATTACAACACAATAAGACTCAAAAGCATTTCAATAAAGTGTGGGTGGAAGAGAAGCACTGCTTCAAGGGCTTCATTAGCTTTCTGCAGACCTGAGCGCTCCAGACTTTGGGAGGAGCCCTGTTTACCTTGGTGCGGAATCCATTTTAACCATCGTTGAAGTCTGGGGAGTAGAGAGCAGCCTGAACTCGTTGGGAATACTCGGGGCCAGGGAAGAAAAGACAGCAATGGTTTGCTAAAAGCTCAGAAATGGCCTCAAGTTTTGTTGACCAGTTGTTTCCAGGATAATACATTGTGGTGTTAACCACTGATGAAATAGGAGGAGCATACTTGGCTTTTGTTTCTCAAAGAAGCTTCTGGTTGATTAGAAGGATGGCTTTGGCTCACTTTAGTGTTGTTGTACTAGACTAAGGATTCAATTTCTATATGTGTCTTAGCCTGAAGTCTTAGAAATATTTCATAAGCAGGAGAAGGAGGGATGCAATAAAATAAAAACAAAAACACTACCCTTTATAGTGAGAATGATGAGTAAGACATCTGTATCCATAATGTACATCTACATAATATTTATTTCTTTCCTAGAATGCTAGTACACTAGAATGTTAAGAGAAAATATCCTTGGATTGGAGTAGAAAGGGTTTGTCTGGCCTTTGTTTTGTTTTTCCATTTGATACTGGGCATTGAACACAGGGCATTCTACTTCTGAGCTCCACCCCTAGCCCTTTTTATCTTTTATTTTGAAACAGGGTCTTGCTGAGTTGCTAAGAGTCTCACTAAGTTGCTGAGGCTGGCCATGAACTTGCAATCCTCCTGTCTCAGCCTCCTAAGTACTGGGATTACAGGTATGTGACACTATGCCTGGCTTGTCTGGCCTTTGAAGTCACATGGGCAGTGGTGAGCTTTACTAATATTGAAATTTAATGAATTTTTCTTTTTTTTTTCGGTAGCGGGGATTGAACCCAGGGGCATTCTAGCTCCACGCTACACCCCCGGCCCTATTTTTTATACTTTATTTTGAAACCGGGTCTCACGAAGTTGCGGAGGGCCTCACTAAGTAGAGACAGAGAGAGAGACAGAGACAGAGAGAGACAGAGAGAGACAGAGAGATCTGAGGCTGGCCGCGAACCTGGATCCTCCGGTCTCCGCCTCCCAAAGTACTGGGATTACAAGCGTGCGCCACCACTCCCGGCTGAAATTTAGTGAATTTTTTTTCTTAATTTCTGTTTCAGTTTCTACTAAGCATTCATGAGCTATCACCCCTCCCTTTCCTATAATGCATTGGTTCCTTAAAAGCCTTAGAGTCAACCCTTCTAGAAAATAAAAATAAGTTTTCAGTGATGATCATTTGATAATATGTGCCATGCTTGTTGTCTGGAGTGTGCTTCCCTACCCAGTCTCTCATGCACCGCTGGGACAGCCCTTTGAGGATATTAACATACCCATGACAAAGAACATTTTTCCATTGGAAAATGAAGTTTATAGTGGTTAAGTTAGATGCATAGGACGACAGGCTAGCACATGGCGGGAATCAAGACTCTGCTCTAACTTCAATGCTTTTTCCACTCCACCATTAATAACTATTGATGATTAATAGTATCAATATTATCCTTGCATTGGGTATGTAGAGAAAAATGTGACACAGTGCTGTCTTCTGAGAGCACAGCATCTATTGGGAGGGAAAAGTTGTATAAACATGTAATGCTGAGTAGATCAATAAGAACAAGATAAGTGGTTAATGGTAACTGGCAAACGAGGGGTCTGAGTGCAGGCTTAACCCATCCTGACCTCGGGAGAAGTGGCAGTGGAGAGTGGTAGATGGAGAAGCAGATGGGATTGTTACTACAAGCAGATGTATGACTCCCTCCTAGGGCCCAGAAAGGGGACGCAAGCGCAGTGGGATCCAAGAATCTTGGCTTAGTCCTGGGACTACTATCGTACACGTGGCCATTGAACAGAGAGTTGAAGGAATTTTCAAAGCCTGATTGCCACGTCAGCTTAAAAATCAGTGAGGGTGTGGATCTCCACATTGGTGTTCAGAGGCACTGGGGTAAGAGGGTCCCAACAGGCCTGTTGGGAAGGGTGACCGTGGGATGGGGTTCTGCAGAGACCAGGGGCAGTAGAGGTAGAATGCCCCTGGGTTCAATCACCAGTACCACAAAAATTAAAAATAAAAAAAGAGCTTGGTACATACTAACTAAACCAGTGACTAGGATCCCTATGAGAAGACAAATTGCGAATTCCTAGGTTGTTAGTTATGAAACTTCCAGTTATGGGAAGGTATACCTAAAGGATAACAGGTAGACAAGGTTTTATATGATACGAAGAGGGAAAGAAAGGCATTGATTTTTTCTTCAGGCATTTCAATGGCCACTATTGATTGATCCTAAACATTTTACAGCACATTTTGTTTGGGTTTCTATGTGTACAACTTTTGCCAATGAAATGGCCAGGTTAAGAAATGTGAATTTTATTTGCTTACTGCCATAAAGACTTGAGGAAATATTTCCCTTGTGAGTTGCTTCAGGGCAGAGTCTGAAAACAAAAACAAAACAAAAACAAAAACAAACTTGGGTCACTCTTCCCTTAAAACTGCATGACCTCCCGTGGCCACTCCCTGTGGCCTGCAGTCCCTGCTGCTAACGGGCCAGACCCAGGGCCATTCATCCCTGGGGTTACTGGCCTCCAGGGTGTTGACCTTTCAGGTTCTCAAACTCCTTAAGCATTTCCTTGCTTCTAGAACCCACACATGTCTCTCCCGGGAACACTCTCCCAACTTCTTTCCAGGCGCATCCCTAGTTCTTTAGTTTGAGATGAAATGTTACTCTTCATGGGAGTTTTCTCCGACGCCCACCTTCCCCCTCATCTGAGTTAGTTCTCCATAAGCCCTGGACCTTTGCCTCCTTGACAGTTATCACACTTCATAGTGTCACTTTATTTCATCATCTTGTATGTGTGTGTGCATATTTAATATCTGCTTCCTTGCTGATCCATGCACTGCAGGTAGGCGAGATTGTCTTGATCACTTTAAATCCTCAGCTTGCAACATAGTGGATTCTGACTTGATAAATATTTACTGAATGAATAAAACTGATCTTCGTGTCTCTAGGGCCTAGCACAGGGACTGACATATATAAAGGACTCCCCAAACAGTGTTCAACTACAACTGAGTTACAGAGCAAATGAAATGTTAATCATATTTTTTTTCAGAAAAACAAGGATAAGTTGATCAAAACTAGAAACTCTGCTCTCAGGCATATAACATGGCAAGCACCCTCTCTCTCAGTTCATTTGTCCCCGTTCCACTTCACAGAGTTGGCTCATCTGAGTACAGTGGGGAGAAACTACCTAGCTTCTTTCTATAATTCCAAGACATCCCAACAAAAAGTGAATAACCACGGCGTTCTTCTTCTGCTGCCTACTTGATGAGGGTGTCTCCAAAGACTGATGGAAGTTCTTTTCAGCTGGATATTTGAGTAGTTGCAACCATTAGAGACTTTTCTTCCAGGGACTTACGTTAGCTCTTAAACGGTATAAACTGAACAAGCAAACTCAAGTGGGTCATTATCTATAGAAGTGCAGCATCCCATCTCCCTTTGGCAAACCATTCAAACCCAGAAGTGTGTTTTACACAATCCGACAGAAGCGTCTGTAATAACCATCTCTAACCTCCTTTTTTTTTTTTTGCCACTTCAGCACCCAAAAGTATAAGAAGAGAGTGCATGCTAAGGCTTGTTCTACTTATTAGAAAATATCTCTTGGCGTAAGACCACTTTTGGCTATCAGCCCCCTGATGTGATAAAAGTAAATAGCAAGGAGCTCCATGAAACCTTACTTCTGTGTGACAGGTAGCCTAATAAAGGTAATTGAACATCATATGACTAAGTGTTTGAAGCTAAAATCCAGGCACATCTCTCAGGTAGAACAATTTAACATTTCCTATGTAATTTCCATGACACCTATTTACACCAACATGAATGAGGAGGGTCTGAATCCTTCTGAGTGAGTAACATTTATGTCACTGATCTGCCCTCTGTGACCAGGGCTTGCAGGCAGGCTCCCAGTGATCATGCAAGGCTGATTTCCTCCCTTGGAGACTGCAGTAAGGAGTGAGGGGAGGGGATGAAGGTCCTTCTGCTTTGTGCCAGGGACATGAGGGGAGGCAGGGCTGGGCCCTTCACTTTGGAAAGAGTTGGATATGGAAGGAGGTGTGTGTGTGTATCCACACTTTAATAATCAGTGAGTGAGTGCCTCCCTAAGGCAGAGCTCAGGAGGAGAACGACTTCCCCTTCCATCTGAAAATATTCGAGGACACTCCACCAGAGAAATACTCACTCCTTGCTTGGTTTTCAACAAGCATGGACACACGGATGTCCTTACACTAAAAGAATCTTGGGGGCTTTTTTTCTTCTTCTTTTTCATTTGGCTTCCCCCTCTCTCCCCATTTCATTGGAAATTCACTGAGCGCCTGTGTTGATGGGTTTCATGTGACCCTAGATTCCCTTACGTTTCAAATAAAAACAAGACAACAGCAGCAACAAAGCTAAATATGGGCTTAAACTAAGAGAAGCAGAGCGCTGTCAACTTTCTTCCTACAGCCATGCTTCCCAGTTTCTTCAGCCAGGTCTGCTGGACCCGGAGCCTGCCTTCTGAGAACTTTCCATTTCTCAAATGCGGCGAGATTGCTCTGCGCGTTCATTCCTCAATCTCTCAGTGGAGCTAGCCCGGCTCTCTGTCTCATAGCAACTCTTCTCAAGGTAATGGACCAAGAGCTGTTTCCACTTGAAATCCAATCCTTCCAAATGAATCATAGGCCATGGTTATCTCCATTTTCTCATAATAACTTTAAGAAGATGATCCTCTGGCTACATTTTTAAAAATCTCTCCTGTGTTTGTTTATTTTATTCCATTCGTTTTCCCTTTAATTTCCTACCTGAGCCCCACTCTCTCTAAGACGAATGACATTTTTACTAGTTATTGTGATATTTTTAGCTCATTTGCTTTGACATATGGCTTGTGATCGTTACAGGGCCCGAATATATAAGCATGGCATTTGGCCCAAGGCTGTTAGGTTAACATGTTGACAGTTGGCCTGAAAGGAGGTTGGGCACGAGAGGGACAGCTCTTGTTCTGCGAGGTCAAGGCTGGTCTTGAAACCTTCCGATCATTGCCTTTGTTCAGAAGAGTCTTCAGAGAAGACCTCAAAGTTGGAGGTCTTTGAACAATGGGACCTAAAGGAGCCCTGCGTCATTTTCCAGGTGTTTTGTCAATTCTTGATTAGCCATTTAATATTGTGCTTTAACACTGCGATGACAGGGACTTTGGTCTCAGTGTTCTTAAGCTTCCATGTTTCAGATATTTGGCTTCTCCTCTACTTCAGTTCATGCTGCCCCTGGGAACCTACCACCAGTAGGATCTTAACCCGGAAGTTCCCTTCTAGAACTACAGTCTCCGGAGCCTCCACCAGCCTCCACCCCTTATTCCTACTGAACTGACTCCATCTTTGATACTACCCCCTTTTCTTTTATTATAAACAGCTTTCTGATTTCATTTTTCTCCTAGTTCATCCTAAGCCCTATAGTCAGTCACTGCAAAATTACATTCAAGAAACTCTGCCTTTGACATTTCTCCAGACCTCGAGAGTCAGTCCTCAACCTTGGGCCACATCCACTGTCCACTCTCTCCACTTCCATCCCCGGCTGCCCAATGCCACTGGGGAAAGCCAGCCTCAGACTGGCCCACAGGCTCATGCTTACCTCCCTGGCTGACTCTGAACTATCAAGGCTGTCCACACCTGTGAGGCTCCTCCCCCTGGCTCCTCCCATCGCCCCCTGCTCCTTCTCTCGGGTCTCTTGCTGGCTCCTCTTCCTCATGGGCTGTATTCCGCGGAGATGGTCACCTCTCCTCTGCACTCGGGCAGGACACACCCTGGCAGCTCCCAAAGCTACATCTCTTGGCCCAAATGTTTCTCTGAGCCCCAGATCCATAGTTCTCTAAGGTCTATTCGGATGTCCCTCTGCCATCTCAAACTTCCCTTCCACACAGTACTCCTGTGGTTCCTTGCCATAGGGTAGCAAAGTACTAGAATTTCCCCCCTCACTCTACTACTTACAATGTGATTTCTTCATTTCCCTTATTTTCAAAAAATGATCTGCCACGCAAGTTGAGTGCAAACTCTTTTGCAGACAGTACATTCCTGCCCTACTCATCATTAGATTCTTTTTCCCCCAAACAGTACGTGCTTATTGCATAAAAACAGACAAGAGGGAAAGAGAATAAACACCCTAAGTCCACCACCCAGAGAAATAATTTAGTGAATTCTTTTATATACATATCTATATCAATTTATTTTTTTAAAAGGAATCATACTGCTTGGCGTGGTGCTGCATGCCTGTAATCCCAGTACTTGGGAGGCTGAGACAGGAGGATCGTAGTTCGAGGACAGCCTCAGCACCTTAGCGAGGCCCTCAGCAACTTAGTGAGACCCTGTTTAAAAATGAAAATAAAATAGGGCTGGGGGTGTTGCTCAGAGATAGAATGCTTCTGGGTTCAAGCTCTAGTACCACAGAAAAGAAAAAAAAAAAGGGAAAAAGAGTCATACTATACACAGTATATTGTAAACATTTCCAGTCTGCAATACATTTAAATAATGAAACTTGATTTTTAAATGTTTTGGTTATTTATTTATTTTGGTACTGGGGATACAACCCAGGGGTATTTTGCCTCTGAGCTAAAACCCCAGTGACTTCTTACTTTTATTTTTTTAATATGTTTTTATTGGTGCATTGTAGTCTCACATCACAATGAGTATCAGTTTGGTGTTAACATACATGCACACAGCACTTGGTGTCCCTCCCCCACCCCGCCTCCCCCCCACATGTAGCACTGAGAATGATGTTGGTATAATCTCATATATACACATTGTTTATGATAGCAATTCCATAGATTCACTTCTTTCTTGCCCTTCCCCTTCCTTTATACCCCTTCCCTTGCACCACTGAGGGTTCTCTGTTGTCATTGGAGTCCCTTTTGTGTCCCTACTACTCCCTAAGTTGCGCATATTAATGAAAACATGTGTCCCTTCTTTTTTTGTGATTGGCTAATCTCACTTAACATAATGTTCTCCAGATCTTTCCATTTTCTTGCAAATGATGTTATTTTGTTCTTCTTTATTGCTGAGTAGAATTCCATTGTGTGGATTTCCCATAATTTTGTAATCCATTCATCTGTTGATGGACATCTAGGTTGGTTCCATAATTTGGCCACTGAATTGTGCTGCTATGAACATGGGTATGCATATATTACTGTAGTTTTCTGGTTTCAGTCCCTTTGGTATGATACCCAGTAGTGGTATAGCCGGATCATATAGTGGATCCATTCCCAGTTTTCTGAGGAATCTCCACACTGATCTCCATAGTGGTTGAACTAGTTTGCAATCCCACCAACAGTGTAGAAGAGTCCCAAATTCCCCACATCCTCGCCAACATTTTTTGTTGTTTGACTTCTTAATGCTTGCCATTCTAATTGGGGTTAGACGAAATCTTAGAGTAGTTTTGATTTGCATCTCCCTGATTGCTAATGGTGTTGAACATTTTTTCATGTATCTATTGGCCATTTGTATCTCTTCTTTCGTGAAGTGTCTATTCATTTCAGTTGCCCACTTCTTGATTTTACTTTTACTTTTAAATATGCTTTTATTGATTCATTGTAACAATATATCATATTGAGGTTTAGTGTGATAGAAACACATGCACATGGCACCTGGTGCATTTCCCTCTGGATCCTGCCCCCTCCCTCCCCATTCATAATATTAAAATAGGTACTTATAGCTTTGCAAATGTAGGATTGTTTGAACTGTTTCCTTCATTGAGTCTCCTCTCTTGCCACCTCACCTCCATCCCCACATCCCCTTGCACTATTCTACTGGTCTCTCTTCTCATTATTCGAAGTCTTTTCCGTTTCCTAGTTTCTTTCTAGCTTCTACCTATGAGAGAAAACATGTGACCCTTCACTTTCTGAGACTAGCTAACCTCACTTGGCATAATATTCTCTAGTTCCATCCATTTTCCTGCAAAAAGGCATAATTGTATTCTTCTTTATAGCTGGGTAAAATTCCACTGTGTGTATATACCAGTTTCACAACCCATTCATCTGTTGATGGATATCAAGGCTGGTTCCATAATGTGGCTGAGAATTGTGCTGCTATAAACAGGGATACTCATTACTACATTCTTATCAAGCATGTATGCACATAGATGGTGCCTAATAAGTTCACAAAATATCCAACAAGGATATATGACAGGGGTGGACATAGTATGCTCTGCAGGACAAATTCAGCCTGTTGTTGTCTTTGTGCATAAAGTTTTATTAGAACGGTCATATGCATTGATCACTTATTGCTTAAAAAAATTTTTTTTGTATGTATGTGTGTTACTGGGGATTGAACCCAGGGGCATTCTACCTCCAAGCTACACCTCCAACCTTTTTTATTTTTTGTTTTGAAACAGGGTCTCTCTATATTGCTGAGAATATTGCTAAATTGCCTAGGCTGGCCTTGAACCTGCAATCTGCCTGTCTCAGTCTCCCAAGTACTGGGATTACAGATGTGTGTCACCATGCCCGGTTACATGTTGTTTATGGCTATTTTGATGCTAAAACATCAGACTTGAGTAGATGCGACTGAGACTGTATGACCCAGAAAGCCCAAAATATTTACCTTTTACAGAAAGTTTGCTGACAGTGATAAAATGGACAGTCTCATAGCACAGAGGAAAAATATACAACCCAAGGGTAAAAGAGTAGAGAATGGTGAGCTATCAGGGAAGTCTTCCTGGAACCTATCTGAACCTTAAAAGATGAGAAGATGGGGGTGAGGTGAGGCAGTGTGTGATAATCCAAGTAGAAGGCACAGCGGTATTCTGGAAAATCTGCATTTATATGGAAATATTTCGCAGTACAAATTGTAAGGAAGGCAGTAAGAAATGGACTTGGAGAGATCAGGCAAGGGCCAGAAATCCCCTGGCATGGTCAAGGACATTGAGTCCAATCCAGTCCCAGGGACTGACGGCGTTAAAGATGCTTCCCATGTCCCACAGTCCCCAGCCTCAGTCTACCACCTTCCCATATCCT
The DNA here is from genome assembly GCA_004027185.1 of Glis glis. Classification (NCBI taxonomy): domain Eukaryota; kingdom Metazoa; phylum Chordata; class Mammalia; order Rodentia; family Gliridae; genus Glis; species Glis glis. The sequence goes on from PVJS01000298.1 coordinate 49,690, forward strand.
CTGCAAAAAATACCACTTCCATTTTCTAAAGAAATTGGGGTGAAACTATTTCTAACATGGAGTTTCTGTGTCCACGTTATTGTTTCCATCACTCTGGAGTTTGAAAAAGGTATTCTTTCTCCCATGATGGCATGAAGTGTGTTCTCATCTGTCTTCCATGGCTCTCTCCTTCCTCCTCCCATCAGGCCCTCCCTGTGGTCCACATCCTTTTGCTTTTGACCTTTGGGCCTCCAGCATCTCAGCCCCTCCTGTCTTGCCACTCTGACATTCTTCCTCTTTTTCTTCTCATGCCAAAGATGCTGCTGCTCCCAGATGTCCCCCTTCTGCCTGTTATTCCTCAATCTCTACCTCCCCTCTCCCCTGCTCCTCCTTCTTCCTCCCTGCTCCCTCCTTTTTATCTCTTTTCCACGATGAGCCCATTTTCAACTCTCTACTACAACATCTCCCAGATCTCTATTTCCATATGCTTTCGTGCACGCTTAAGGACTGTAAATTTGCATAATGTGTTTGAAGGTCATTTTGGCCATGCTTAGTAAAATGCTAACTGTTTATATTCTTCAACTCCGGTGTTATATGAGTAAGGATGGTTTCTGCACAATTTTGAAGGTGTAGAAAATATATGTCTAATGATAACTACACATAGTTTATTGTAGTCAAATATTGGAAACTATATAAATCCTATCGATAGGGGAACACTTTACATAAATATGAAAAAAGTGAAAGACTGGACAGCCATTCAAGAAATGAGGTATATTTTTATGTACTGACCTGAAAAGATGACCACTATGGGAAATGGAGTAAGACACACACACACACACACACACACACACACACACACACGCCAAAAAACCAAAACCAAAAACTAAACTAGTCTACACTGGTTTATTTAACCCTGTTCTCTCTCCCAAGTTTCAGACCTGCATTTTCTGTTTTCTGCTTTTCATGTCTAGTTAGATAGCCTGATGATAAAATTTTAAACTCAATATTTTTAATACTTTTATCGGTGCATTATAGTCTCACATCATAATGGAGTTCATAGTGATAGTAGCATACATGCATACAGAACTAGGTGAACTTTCCCCTGGCTCCCTCTCTACTCCCCCTTTCCCCATCAATGATATTGGGTAAACTCAATAATTTTTAAGGAAAGTTGTTTTCTTCTACTTGCAAATTACAAACCCTCTGGGCTTCCCTCTTTCTGTTATGTTCTTCATTTCTTTTACCATCTTTCCACTCATCCCAGTATACAATCGCAGAGCATCTTTAAAATATCTTCTTTGAGCCGGGCAGGGTGGTAGACACCTGTAATCCCAGTACTTGGGAGGCTGAGACAGGAGAATAACAGGTTCATGGCCAGCCTCAGCAACTTAGTGAGGCCCTTCACAGCTTAGTGAGACCCTGTTTCAAAATAAAGAATAAAATAGGGCTGGGGGTATAGCTCGGAGGTAGAATGGCCCTGGGTTCAATTCCCAGCACACACACACACACACACACACACACACACACACACACATTTCTTTGTTTGCCCAACACTGGATCATTCACTCGTCTGTCTTTTCTTACTTCACAAGGGATTTTGAAAATCTCTCCTTTTCTTCTTTCTAACTGTGGGGCTGCTTCCCACCTCTCATTCTTTCTTACACCTGCAGTCTCTTCTAGACTCCTCTGTCCCCTACTCTCCATTGCACTTTGATGTGAAATTAATCAGGCCAAATAATTTACAGTACTTGATTGTGTCGCCCACTGATAAGCCTTTAATATTATTCCCTTCTATATTATTTCCAGCATCATCTCCTAGGCCTTTTATTAACCATTCTTCACACTCTGACTAAGCCTTTTTGCAAGTTTCTGTCCTTAGAAATACCAAACTCTACCAGCTGGATCAACACTTCTGAATATGCCTTCTCTTCTCCCACCTCTTGGCCTTTACTGATACCATTTAATCTTTCTGGAATTTCCTTCCTCCTCACTCAATCAACCCTTTGAGTCCCACATCAAATTCATTTATGCCTCTACTAATCATACAAGTTGGAAGTGATTCAAATCTTCCTCCTCCTCCTCCTCCTCCTCCTCCTCCTCCTCCTCTTCTTCTTCTTCTTCTTCTTCTTCATTATCATTATTATTATTATTATTATTATTATTATTATTTTGGTACTGGAGATTGAACCAAGAAACATTCTATCTCTGAGCTACCCCGCCCTATTTTATTTTTTATTTTGAAACAGGGTCTCACTAAGTTGCAGAGGGACTTGCTAAGTTACTGAGACTGGTCATGTACCTGCAATCTTCCTGTCTCAGCCTCCCAAAGTCCTGGAATTACAAGCATGTGCCACCAAACCAGCTTGATTTGAATCTTAAGGCAAGATGCTATGGAAATACATTTTTGGTTTTGGAGGGGCTGGAGATTAGACCCAGAGCCTCACACATGCCAAGTAAGTGCTCTGCCACTGAGCTACTCCCCCAGCTCTGGAAATATATTTCTTATGTCCCTTTGGTCATTGAGTAGGCATGTCTACAAAAGATAAGTATAATTTTATATCCCAAGTGTTTTGTGTGTTGACAGTAAGTTGGGACAGGGAGGAATTAGACATCCCTAAAATGTCAATGGCAGTTGATTTCTTATTCAGGTCATTGTTCAATGTAGGTATCTTTCTTGGTAGGCCACCCTCTCATTGAGGGACCCAGCATCTATCCAGACTCCAGCTCTGCCCTCTGCGAGGTCCTTGGAGTGCCTCAGAGTCAGGCAGTAGATGGGAGAAGGACTGGGGAAGAAACATCTGTTCCTTAACTACTTCATCACAGAGGTGATGCCAATGGTTTCCACTCACTTTTCATTGGCCAGAAGCCAGTCATGTGTTCACTCTTAGCTGCAAGGGAGTCTAGGAAATGTCATCTAGGAGGAAGTCCAGGAGGACAAGGAAATGTACTGTGGTGAACATGGCTGTCTTCATTCCCGCCTTCACTTCTGGTTACCAAATCTTTCATCCCACGCATAGAACACACTGTGTACTGCCACAGGGAGACAACCAGTCACATCCAGCCACAGCGCCCAGCTCAAAGATTTCTCACTGATGTGCTGTCCTCTCTGTCAATGATGGGCATGGATTCTCCTGGTTTGGCAACCTCACTCACAAATACACACAATGTTCAGTGATGAAGCAAGGGCAAATTGACTGCAGTAGACACTTCCACTAAGAAAAATGGAAGAAGGTAGACTCAGAATCATGCTTCCATAGGAGCTATGAAATTCTGCTGGGCAGATGTGAGGTGGCTTCTATTCTCATGGGCTGGAAAGTTCTTTGATTAGTCCCTAATTTTGCTCTCTGGGAAAAACTAGCTTTCTAAGTTTCTCTTAAGCTGACGGGAAGTTCTTTCTTTCCACTAACCACTTACTGGGAGTCTCTTTCTTCCCATGGATCTCCTTGGGTGCATCTAAAGTTGGTATTGCAAAGCTTGTCCTTCTGGTGGGCTACAGAAATTCCTGCATGTGGACATTTGGGTGTAAAGGTTGGAGTCTTGAACAATCAAAGCTTTGTTTTTCAGTTTGGGCTTGTGATTTCTTTGGTAGTACAGTTGTCTCAAAACATCACAGGATTCTATTTTATTGCTACTTCCTAGTCTCATCTGCTTGTCTAGGAAAGGACACCCAAAGTCTTTTCCTAGACACAATTCTCAACCCTGATATTCTGTATTTTATTATTGTTTATTTTTAATTTGCAACTAAGAATTACATATATTTATGCTGTACAAGAGGATGCTTTAGAATATGCAGACTTTGCGAAATGGCTAAATCATGCTAATTAGCATAATAATTACTTCATACAATCACCACTTATATCTTATATGTGGTGAGAACACTTAAAACCTAGTCTCTGGGTAATTTTCAGGTATACAATGCATTGCTATTAGATATAGTTACCATGGTACACAATGAGTCTGTCTCTTAAACTTATTCCTCCTCTCCAATAGTTTGTGTTCAACATCTCTCCAGTGCCAAACCCCCTCCCCTCCACAGTCCCTGTAATCCCCGGGGGCTGCTGCAAATAATGCTTCAGGAACAAGGAAGTGCAGATAGCTCTTCAACATACTGATTGCATTTCCTTTAAGTATATACTCAGTGGGATTTCTGGGTCATATGGCATTTCTATTTTCAAATTTTTAAGGAATGTCCATAGTATTTTCCATAATGCTGTACTAATTTACATTCCCACCAGAGGTGTGTGAGTGTTTCCTTTTTTCCACATCCTCACCATGTTTGACATTCTTTTTTGCATCTTAGTCTTTTGGCCTTTCTTTTGTGATTTGTTTATGACTTCCTTGAGTCTATTTGAAACAACAGGCTTGGATGGGGATATAATGCCCTTTTGGTTTAACCCTTTACCCTTTTTTTTTTTTTGCAGTACTGGGGATTGAACCCAGGGGCATTCTGCCTCTGAGCTACACCCCCAGCCCTATTTTTTATTCTTTATTTTGAAACAGGGTCTCACTAAGTTGTGGAGGCCTCACTAAGTAGCTGAGGCTGGCCACGAACCCGGATCCTCTGGTCTCAGCCTCCCAAATACTGGGATTACAAGTGTGCACTACCACACTCGGCTCAACACTTTACTCTTGCTATGCTCATGGGATTGGTTCTGGGACCCCAAGGATACCAAAATCTGTGGATGCTCAATTCCCTTATATAAAATAGTGTTGTATTTGCATATATCCTATGCATATATTGCAATATATATGCATATATTGTTGATAATCTCTAGATTACTTATAATACCTAATACAATGTAAATGCTGTATAAATTATTGTTTTACTGGATTTTTAGGGAATAAGGAAAAGAAAGAAAGTGCACGTTCAGTACAGGTGTCTCTTCATAGGCCTAACCACACCACTACACAACACACAGTTGGTTGAGTCTGTGGATGCAGAACCCACAGATATGGGTTTACTTTGTAAACTGAGAAGTCTTACTGGGCCATTCATACTCAAGACCCTTATTTATTTATTTATTTCCTCTTTCAGTATTTCTTGGCCAAAAAGTATTAAATTCAATATACTATAGTGATACACGCATACTCATGTCTATTGCAGTGCAACTCACAATAGCCAACATATGGAACCAACCTAGGTGTCTGTCAACAGATAAATGAATAAAGGAAATGTGGTGTATATGTGTATATGTATGATGGAGTCTTTCTTGGTCATGAAGAAGAATGGAATCACATCATTTGTAGGAAAATGGATGGAACTGGAGAACATCATGTTAAGTGAAATAAGCCCCACACAGGAAGTCAGGAGTCCTATGTTTACTCTCATGTGTGGGAGCTAGAGGGAAAAAGGAAAAAATAAAAGGATTCTCACAAGAATAGAAGGGAAACCAGTAAAGTAGAGGAAGGGGATCAAAGAGAGTGAGAAAGGGAGGGAAAGAGGAGATACCACGGAATAAAATTGAGCAAATGTGTATGTACACATATAGCCCAATGAATCACAATATTATATATAATTGTAATGCACCAATAAAAAGGTAAGGAAAATATTTTGGGCCAGAAGTAGTTGGCTTTTCCAACCTTGTAAGACCATTCATCTTTGGGTTTTCTCCATTCCCTTGCATTTCTGCTCAAGAATCCCACAGTTCTTGCTGGCTCACCTCTTTCTTGTAATACCTTACTAATGGCTACCATAGCGTCCTCTGCACACCACCAGTCTGAGTCTTTCTGACCACTTCTCCAGGTCTGTGGTCCCCCTCTCAAATTATCTCAGACCAGATATTTTGCAGTGTTGTAGGAGGGTTCCTTATCTTTCTAGGATGCCTGTTTCCTCACTACTTAGTATTAAGGAAGTAGACATTTTATATGGCAGTACTCCATTCCTAGAATCAATTTCTTTCTTATTCTTCATGGGCTAATTGTGGTCCTTAATAAGGACTATCATGTCTTAATTCTTTGTTATCCAACTTACAGTCTAATATTGGTGATTCTGTCTATATTTTCATTCAGAAACAAGTAGTTGAAGTAACTAGTAGTTCAAGACCACACCGTTAGTCAGTAGTGGCATCCAGATTTGAAACCAAGCAAGTGGACTCCAGAACCGAAACCACTTTCTTTTTATATTTTGCATCTTCCAAGATAGATTGCTTACAATCTGCCGTTTCAGGAGCTTTCTTCCACACTTCAGAGTTGTATACGCAAACCTCTTGATCATATAACTATAAATGCGTATGGAATCACAGCATTTCAGAGCATGCGCTGAGATTCTGTAGCATCAAAACCACAGGAGTTCTTTAAATACAATTCATCTCGCCACCATTGATTTTATATGACATCTCAATACATACCTTTGTCTTTTGATCAGATTGTCCTCTTTTTTTTTTTATTCGGGACAACTAAATTAAATGTCTTATGCTGATCTCTTGGGTCATCTTGGTTTCCATTTATCAGATTCCTTTCATGCAAAGAGAGGCTAATGGGTAAGTTTACAATCTGTAAGGTGCATTTTGGAAGGCATGAAAGGGCAGATTTGATTATTAGAGCTCTTTATTTCCTTCCCCCGAGGAGGAATAAGAGACCTTAGGGCTTCTGAAAAACAGGCTTTCGTTTTTTTAGAGGAGAAACACCCAGCCAGGCCGTGAGTGAATGCTCTTTCAAGCCCTGTGCCTTCCCCCATCACTTAGGCGCAGAAGGACTGCATTTGAAGAGGGTAAGTGGCAGAACAAGGGTCCCCACTAGGGGATTTCGAGGTGCTCCGAAAAGCAGCCTGATCTAATGGGTAAGGAGCGCCTCACTGTAGGCTGTCATGCCTCACAGTGGGAGGCAGGGCTGGTCTGCTTGGTAAACTACTTCTGATCTATGACTGAAGCCGTGCTTGCTTTAAAAATACATCTTGTTTTTCCATACCCCAGGTGCTTCTAAGCCTCAGGAGCACCTCATGGATTTAGACCAATCTTGTCTTACAGTAATGTTACGTCCAGATTCTAAGTAACTCCCTCCATTTTTGATGCTGTGGATGCACCCATTCCCATGGAAACAAAGTTAAATGCTCCAGTCTGATTTGCTCCTTGATGTCGGTGTAGAACATTCTGGCAGGACTTGGAACGTCAAGTCCTGACCACATTTTATGATGACCTCAGCCAATGGTGAGGGATTCCTTTGCATCAGATAAGTGACAAGCCTTCAAAGTCCATATAGATTTGTCCCAGTAACAAGTTAACACATTGCTTGCTCACGAGGTTACATGGCAAGTTTTTTTAAAAAGTTGTAATAATGCTAATGAAAGATACGACCCGCAGTTACCATGTAGTCAGGCAGTCATTGGATTCAGGCAACACCTGGATGATTTACTAAAAATACCCATGGGGCCATCAAAGTACACGATTTTTATTTATTGCACAAATAATGGGTTGGTTAAAGTGTTTAGACCCATTAAGTTTCTCCCATTGAAAGAGATAGCGACTTCATGCTTCTGGAGACATTAGCATAAACTTCTAGCCTCTTACAGCATTGTTTAGAAAATTGCAGCTTCTCTGCATTGAATAGTCCCCAGAGCACTCAGCAATCAGGCTCAGGCCAGCAGAACACAGAGTACATGTGTCTGCATGAGAGGCAGGCTCCAGGATCCTTCCTCCTGTCACATCTGTACAATTAATAATCAATATATGCCCTTTCCAGGTCCTTCAAAAGGTAGACACAAACGTGTGCATACACACACACACACACACACACACACACACACACACACACACACATCAAAGACCTGGATTGAGAATTTGAAGCATGCACCATCTAAGTCTGCAGACTATAGCTTCTCAGGAGTACTGCAGAGCAAGAAGTATTTGTCGATAGATAATAATTGCTGGTTGGGAATAACAGAATACCCAGGGAGATGAGGGCTGAGAAAAATAATACACCTTTTCTGGAAGAGTTAAGAAGGAGTTCCTGGGGGAGGGGAGGGGCATGTGGGAGACTGTTGCAAAAGGGAGAAGATAGAATCTTCAAGATCTACTTTCTCAGTTTCTGAACTGAACTTTTGCTCACAGCGGGTGATGCAGGTTCCCTCCCACACTCAGGCTTCCTCCCCTGCCGGCCTGCAGTCTGTTAAGTAAACAGAGACTTTACACTGAGAAAGGAACATTTCTCTATTTTGGCTATGAGTTGTTATTTTTAAAGGCTTCATCCTCTAAACATTTTCCCTTATCCTTTTTTTTTACTGGAAAAAAATGTACTACTTTAAAAAAAATCAACTACATGACAAGGAAAACCTACTTCTGATCTGACCTCGCCCCCCCCACTCAAGGCCAAGGGACTCTTTGGTGTGACCACTGACTCATCCCCACGGTGAGCTGTATAGCTTTTAAAGTGTCTCCTCTGTTAGGCAGAGCTTCCGTGCATTTCCACATTCAGTACAGAATGCTCACGGAAGTTGTTTCCTTGATACTTCAGTTTAAGTGGCCAACCTCTCCATTGACAAATATGTATCTCTCTGTTTATCAATATATCTATAGCTAATACTTAAATACCATCCCTGCTGTGCGCCACACTCTATTCCAAGCATTTTACGTAAAAACTTGTCAACATAGTCTGAGCATACCATGGTAACGGGTTTCAGTGTTGATGTGGGTTGAATTTGGAGAGACTGGTATTAGATGGACAGGTGCTTGCTGTACCTTTTGGGGAGACTGTATCCTATCTCATTGCACCTATCTTTTTCTTTGTTGGTCTTGCTCTCATTCTTGATCTCTTTATTAACAATGCCCATGACTTTCTTCTCTGTACTCTAATGTCTAGCACAAGGACTGGTATCTAATAGGCCCTCAATAAATCTTGTCGAATGAATTAAAGTAAGGCAAGGAAGGAAGACAAAGAAAATCTTATTGTTGGAATTCTTTCTTCTGGTTGGTAGGCAGTGTGGTTTGACTTAACAATGTAGAGTCCTAATTTCCTCATTTGGAAAATGGAAGAAATAGCACTAATGTTAGAAATCACTTGTAGGAAGTAAAAGTACCTAGCATATCTCAAATCAGTGGTTTGTTGCATAAATGGTGTGAAGAAAACTAACTTGCTATCTGGAAAAAATATTAAGCTGCATCCTTTTCTCATGTCTTACATCAAACTAAGTCTCAAATGATACCTGCTCAACCCCGCGAATATACTAAAATCCACTGAACTATACTCTTTAAATGGGTGAGTTATGTGATGTGTGGTAATCTCTCAATAAAGTTGTTATCAAAAGTGAATGCATCCCAGAAGATCAAAGGCTGAAATATAAAAGCATGAAACTTTACTAGAAGGAAACATAAGATCATTTGGATGTGTTATTGGGATGGGGTGTGACCTTTCCAAGCAAGACATACCTTTCTAGAACCACAAATAAAAATTTTGATAAATTTGATCCTATAATTAAAAAAATGTTTTAGAAGAAAATATCAGAAACAAAATTAAAAGAGAAATATGACAATGCTGGGCATGGTGGTACATGCCTGTAATCCCAGTACTTGGGAGGCTCAGACTGGAGAACTACAGGTTTGAGGCCAGCCTCAGCAACTTAGCAAGACCCTGTTTCAAAATAAAAAATTAAAAAAAAAGGGCTGGGGGTGTAGCTCAGAGGTAGAATGCTCCTGTGTTTAATCCCTATTAAAAAAAGTCAAACTTTGAGCAAAACATTTAAAAATGTGTATGACATAGGACTGAATATTACAATATATGAAAAGCTCTTAAGAATCAACGTGAAAATGACTAATAATCTAACAGAAAAAACTGTGGGCAAAGGACAAGAGCAGGCAGTTTGGAGAAAGATCTCATATCCATATATTCTCCTACAAGGGCTGGAGGTGTAGCTCACTGGTAGAACACACTCTTAGCATGTGTGAGGACCTGGGTCAATTCCCCAGAACAAGTAGAAGAAAAAATTCTCCTACCAACGGTCTGTTGGTACAAGCTCTTTGAAAGCAATATTTTAACAAAATTAAAAATACCAATTTTCTTTGATCTAGCAATTCTAATTCTAGGGATTTATTCAGTAGCTACCTATATGTGTATCCAAAGACATAAATATAAGAATTGTCATTGAATAAAATGTTTGTAACAGCACAATACTTGACATCAAACTGAATATCAGCCAGGAAAGAGGGTAAGGACATGACAGTCATGCACCACATAGCAATGTTGTGATCCATGATGGACTACGTGTGCAGCACTGGTCGCATAAGATTATAATGCTCAGTAGCATCATAGCCATCTTGGCTAAACTACACCATGATGTTCACATACTGACAAGATTGTCTAACAACACGTTTTTCAGAATGTGTCCCCATCATTAAGTGACACATGACTGTGTAGCATTTTGTTCTGTGAAAAAACATTTAGCTGTTGAAAACAGTGAGGAACTCCACGATTTATTAATTAAAGATAAAACAAAGTACTAAATTATGTGCTCATGTTATAAGTCCTTATATGTTTTACAAATATATAAAATATATTTAAATACATAAAATATGTTTATGTATTTCACACATATGTACAGAATATTTTAGCGTCTCCCTGTGTTTTAAATTCTTCAAGTACATCATTCCCCAAAATGAACAAATTCTTTTCATTTGTAGTATCTCATTTAATTTCTGCAACAAACCCATGGATACGATGCTGAACATGTCCATTTTAAAATACTATATGTTATGATCCTTTGGATTTGTGTATTTAATAGTTTCAAGTACTATGGTCAAACCCACCATGTTGAGCCTCTGTTGTACAGGAGAACAAAGACCTGGACTTCTGATGATGTAGGACATGTTTCATCAGCCGACATATTCCTACTTTCCCAGACTCATCTCCCAGCTCCTCCTAACCTCCCATACATGGCTCCATGTCCTCTCATGCTGTTTCTCCTTTCCATGATCAGGACCCTCTTCCAATCCTACATTCACGGCCATGTTTGATGAAATCCTACATCCTCTTAGTGTCACCTGAAATGCGCCGTACCAGATAAATCCTTCCCCAGCCATCCTCTGTTACACCAATGGTCTAGCCCAACCACACTCAGTTGTTATAGTGCTTTTTCCTGTCCTCGGAATATTCACCAAAACACATCTGTGAGGTATATACTCGAAGGCCATGAACACTTGAGAGAAAAGCTCTCCCCTTTGATTCCCATTACTGCTACAGTGTCTGGAGTACAGTAGCAAATCAATAAACACGTATGAGAGAAATCATCACCTTAATCTTAACCATATTCAATTCCTATAGGTGGAACTATTTAACATAGTAGATTTGACAATTGAACAATACATCTCTTCTAGGATTTTTAAATGAGGGCATTTTATTGATGCAAAACGTTTTTGGTCTCGCCTTCTTGAATACAAATGAATGTTCACGGTCCATAAAGAGAATGGGAGGCAGATTTTGGTTAGAGATTGGGAGCAGATAGATTTTGATGAATGTGAACCTTATGTCATGTGGAAGTCTTTCTGTCCTTTAATGCTCTTTAAAATTTGTTTTCATAGGAATCAGGGTAAATGTGTAGAGGGCATGGTGGAGATCTTTGACATGTTGCTGGCTACGTCATCCCGGTTCCGTATGATGAATCTGCAGGGAGAGGAGTTTGTGTGCCTCAAATCTATCATTTTGCTTAATTCTGGTGAGTTGATAATATGTGAGAACTTAATGCTGAGTTGCTGGAAGAAGTATGTGTTTGTATTTTTCAACCAGATACAATCTACCCACTCCAAATCTATGATGTCATAAATTGAAAGGAATTATTCACATGTATTTAACATAACCAATCACTATTGTAGCTTACTTAGAGAGAAAGAACCCTGTTGGTCAAATATATGAATGAAAATGATAATTGGACATTGAATCAAATGGCTTTGTTATTGAAATATGTGTATCCTTTCACTGATATGGGGATTTTTACATTTTTAATCGGTACTGATGCAAAGTTTCTCCTCTTATTGGGTCCTTGGTCTGTGAAATTAAAGAATAATATTGACATACTATAGAAGGGTGGGTATAGTGATAGAAAGATTTATTTTAAGCCAAGAGAAGATAAAAGACCAAAAAAAGCCCCCCCCCCACATAGGAGGGAAGGGGGGTCCCCAAAAGAGTAAATGTTGATGGTCTTGTGAGGTGATCTTTTATCCCTTCCCATAGTTCCCCATTTGCTCTTTTGTGATTGGTCATAATTGGGTCTTGGGGTCCCAATGGCATTTGCCCAGTTTCAATCCTTAATTTGAATCTCTATCCCAAAGGTCAGTGGGCTCCTGTAATCTCCTGGCGCCACCTGTCTGCTTTATCCATTCTGTCCCCTTTGTTCACTCTTGGGGCTCAAGTTTTGTATTAACTTGCACTGTTATCCCTGTATTATAAACCCTTCCTATCTCTGTTCTTTCTACAGATGGCCTTTTATAACCCTTCCCATGCCCAGGTCCTTTGCCCCGCCTCAGTACATGTGTGTAGACATATGTCTGTTGGTAATTATATATGTCAGGAAGTAAGTAGACCAAGTGACCCTATTACAAAATTGTGACCTGCGGGCTGGGGTTGTCATAGTTCAGTGGTAGAGCATGTGCTTAGCATGCATGAGGCCCTGGGTTCGATCCCCAGCACCACTAGGAAAAAAAATGACCAATTCCAAGCTCCAGGTAAGAAAGAGCGTTATTTGAGACAGGCCATTTTCTAGTTAAAATTGATTAGCTAAAATATAGTTGGCTTAAAGATTAAACAAGAAAAAAAAACTTGGTCCTAAAACTGAGGAACATGGAATGCGATAAATCGGTGCAACTGAAAGAGCATTTTTCATTTGGCCAATGGTGTCCCATCCTACAGTCCCCTCCTGTTTATTCATCTCGGAAAGCTTAGCCAGGGGCCAGAGGCATCTGTTTTGTTTTGCGTTTCTGTTTTTCTGTAGCGAGGCTGGCTGTCCTGTAGAGTCACTGCAGGTCACCCAGATGGAAACAATGGCTCGCACTAACCACATTAACCACCTCGCTCCGCTCCTCCCAGCCCCTTGGCGTGTGGCTCTGGGAACCAGACCTGTAGCCCAGGGACCCAAGGCTCACAGTTGGGTGTCAACTGCATAGCAGATGCTCCTGATGGGGACCTTTGCCTGCCAGCCCCACGTTGTGTCTCCTACATTGTTCCCACCTAGAAATCACAGCTGTTTGGAAGCCTTCAGTCTGATGGAGTTTCTTACACCGTTACCTACAGTCTCACATTTTTCGGCTGCAGTTTGTTTGGTCACATACAGAGAGAATCAGCGCTTCCTTCTCTCTCCACTTGTTTTTGTCTCTGATGAATGCCAGTCCCTTCCCATCTCCCCCAGCAATTTTCCACTTCTCTTCCCCACCAATACTACAATCCATATCGCTTAATGCTTATCACCGTAATCATCCTCACTTATCCAGGGAAAAATGGAAATCGGTACTAATACACTAGGCAGGACTGTACCACAGAGTGAAGTTCCATGGGAATAATGTGATCAGCACCAAGGAAGTGATTACCACCCATTCAAGTTCTGGGGTCCGCTCGCGTGCATTGTGCTTTTCATTTGAGTCGTTTGTCCCGGACATTAGAGGGTCCAGATCCCACAATGGCTCTTTATTGGAGAAGAGTTCTGGGAGCAGTGCCATGCGGCTGCGCGATGCCAGGTCCTGAACCTGCTCCTCCTTTGGTGGAGGGCTGGCGCGTGTGGACGGCTTTTACGTGGGCAATCTGCTAACTTCAGGGAGAGCAGCCTAACAAGTGTTGGGACTTTTTTCCTCTTTAACCAGAAAAGAGGCCAGGCACGGTGGCACACACCTATAATCCCAGCGACTGGGGAGGCTGAAACAGGAGGACCACAAGTTTGAGGCCAGCCTGGGCAACTTAGGGAGACCCTGTTTCTAAATAAAAAATAAAATAAAAAGGTTGTGAATGAAGCTCAAGGGTCTAGTGCTTGCCTAGCATGTGTGGAGTCCTGCATCCCATCCCTAGTTCTGTAAAACAAAAACAAAAACAACAAAAATATAACCAAGGAAAGAATACCCCAGACTAGAAGAGAAATTACTCAGAGTTGTAGAATCATCCCACGTGGAGGCTCTTGATAATGAAAAACATTCCTTCATATTCATACAGTCTTTCCCTGCCTTTTTGATATTTCTGTTCCCATGGCAGTGTGGGTTTATCTTTTTAAATGTTAAATAAAAAAAAGTCAAGATTGTACCATCAAAACATTAGATTCATAGACCCAGGATTTTTAATAATCCAGGGGAAGGAATCTTTTAGCTCTCACCACAAAGTCTTTATTAAAGACTGGCCCCAGAATCTCAATACTGTCCTTGCCACTGGGAGACTTGTCCCCTCCCACCCATCTCCTCGCCCCACTAGTTAAACCTTCATACGCTGTCCTTGTTCCTTCCTTTCTCAGAATCTTCTGCGCACTTGCTTGCTCTTGAGAGTTGGAACACTGTTTTGGAAATATGAGGAACTGTATACTGACATAGTTTGTAGTTATCTTTTTCATGAGATAGCAGGGCGGCAGTGTGGCTTTTCTATCAAGGCCGGTGCTGCTGGTTCTGGGGAGCAGTAACAAAACAGAAGTAGTCTCTCAACCCTGTAACAAGCAAAACCCACTCTTCTCACCACAAAAGTGACTATGTTTTGGAATCGTGGATCTGCCACTGTGCACGGGGAACCTGAGAGGGTGAGACTGAAGCACAATGGTATGTTATCAGGAGCCTTTTTCAGAGTAAAAAGGCAATCTGTCATGGGAAGGTGGCCACGACCAGGTTTTTTTTTTTTTCCCCACCACTGGAGGTACAGATTTTTTTTTTTTTTTTGCGGTAGCGGGGATTGAACCCAGGGGCATTCTACCTCCGCACTACACCCCCGGCCCTGTTTTTTTATACTTTATTTTGAAACCGGGTCTCATGAAGTTGCGGAGGGCCTCACTAGGTAGAGAGAGAGAGACAGGGAGAGAGAGAGAGAGAGAGAGAGAGAGAGCTGAGGCTGGCCGCGAACCCGGATCCTCAGGTCTCTGCCTCCCAAAGTACTGGGATTACAAGCGTGCACCACCACGCGCGGCTCAGATTTTTTTTTCTAAAGACCTAACCAATTCATGACTTTGATCTGGGGCGACTTTTCACCTATCATGAGAGAAATTAAAGCATGACTCTGACTCCAGGGATCTCCAACAAAAGGCACGTTGGACATGAATCAGGAAACCTGAGGTGAAAGATGGCGCTACCCAAGAGAGGTCGTGTGCACATATGCGTGTGTCACTTTGACTCTCACTGTGATGTACAATCATATTGCACCAATAAAATTCTTTTAAAAAGGGAAAAAATGCTTTCTTCCACCTGGGCAGCAAAGCCCAGTGTCTGGCAGAACCTGAGGTTTCCTCTGTCACCAGTCTGAGGAGGCTGTGTTCACATGGGCTCTGACTTCGGAGCAGAGGCACCAGGCGAACGAAAAGGTTGTTGTATGAGCTGCCAGGAGCATCCTTCTGGAAGTCCTGGGAGGGTCTCCCAAAGGCCAGGATTTCCATGGGAAGTCCTGTTTATAGCGCTTTATAGAGAAGCCATTCATCATGAATTGTGCCTCTTTTAGAAGCGTTTACTACTTTACATGCAAAAGCCCAGGATCAACCATTAGATAAACGAAGGACAGAGGCTTTGTTGGTTAATCGGAAGAGGCCTTAGCAAAGTCGGTGCCAGATTGAGGACATTCTGAGAAGGAGCTGGACAGAACTCAGAGGAGAAGGCAGATAGGAACAGAGCAGATACACTCACCCAAAGCCAGCGGAGAAGCACCGGGAGTAAACGGTGGGGAGGAGCTACACCGGGGGACGAGAAGGCTGGCTCCATGCTCCTCCTGCCCTTCCTTCTACCCAGTGTGACTTCAACTCTTCCTCATGATCATTCTGGTATTTCTTACCTTCCAGGCCTTCTTAGTTTGGATTTCACCTTCTTCGGATGTCTTGCTACTACTCAAGTTCATAATGAATCAATCACCCTTCTCTAGACTGTTCCAATGCTTAGAGTCAGTACCACACAGTCTAGCATGTGATTAGTTGGTTGGTTAAATTTCTTTACTCAAAATTATTATTATTATTATTATTATTATCATGTGGTACTGGGGATTGAACGCAGGGGCATTCTACCTCTGAGCTACAACCCCAGCCCTATTTTTTATTTATTTTGAAACAGTTGCAGATGGCTTAAGTAGCTGAGGCTGACCGCGAACCTGCGATTCTCCTGTCTCAGCCTCCCAAGTTACAAGCCTGTACCACCACGCCTGGCTTATGTATTCAATAAGTCACTATTTATTGAGCTCCTACTATGCTCTTTGTGCCAAATCTACCAACAGAAACGTTACAGTTTTGTGGGATTTCCTTTTTTCCATGCTTTTACTTCACCCTGAATTGTTCTCTGGTTCGTTATGCATGTATTTCCTAATTTCCTTAGAAACTATTCTTTTTTTTTTTAATTCCTCCTAGTCTTTAGCTATGGACCGTCTGCAGATTTTGTGCCATCTAGTCATTTAATAGATGCTAATTTGCTGAACATGGCCAGGAGGACCTGGGGAGTGCTCATTTTCCTCACCATTTTGAAATATATCATCCTATTCAGTGGACTAGAGCTCTAGATAATATCAAGCTGGCAAATGGACAAAGCAATGCCCAAGCCCTTGGGTTACTGTGGATAAAATGAAATGGTGTGAAGAGTCTAAAGCAGTTCTTGGAAGGGAGCAGGCCTCCGTCAATGAGAGCTGTCATCCCCGAGGAGAATCTGGCTGAAACACAATGGACTCATGTCTTTTTTCAATAAAACAAAGTACTTTAAAGGCCTCCAGCTAGGGTTAAAAAAGAAATGCAAGGACTTTTCTGGGGTAATAATAATGGAGACTATGACCATTACCCCCCTGAGGCTTTGTTAATGGTGCTACTTAATTATGTTTAGGCAAATGTTAGAGTGAGATTTATCTCAGGGGTAATAACTGATTGTGACTTGGATCTTAACTTTGAAAGACTTAATGAAAATCTCGGTGACCTGCTGAGGAGTCACCTGGCGTTCATTCAGTAGCTGGGCCTGTCTTTTCTAATCCTCACAGCCCTTCAGAATCCATGCCCAGGAAGAACAGTAGCCTTTTAGTTAAGTGTGTTGCAAGACTCAGAAAAATTCTTGTATCAACATTTGATCTATAATCCCTTATGAATGGTTGGTGTGGCCTTAAATGCAATGGAATAATTAATTATCTGTACCCTTTTTTGAGTGCTTTTTGACCACGATTCTCTATATTTAAATCTGAAGAGCCTCAGATACTTCACTTTGTGGTATCTTTATCCAACTAGCTCCCTGGAGAGCTGGCCGTACTCCTGCTTCCAGATCCTCTGTGCTCTGTCTCTCTGTAGGTCCCCTCTCTTCTCCTGACCCACAAACCAACTCCAGCTACCCAGATGTCTCCTCTGTGCCTGCTGGCTCCCTAAGCCACCATGAGCAGGACTGCAGGCTACTCCTGGGAGGTCTTAGGTTGTTGAAATGTTGTTGCCATCCCAAACTGATCTTCAGGCAAGGTTACTCTTTCCATCCATGAACTAAGAAAGATGAACGAGAGCCCAAATCTACACACACTTACAACCCCAAGGTGAAAAGTCAAGAGAAAACAGGATCCTAGAATGGATTATGATGAAGTCTCTAAAGCGTGCAACCCGGCGACACAAGGGAATGTAGAACAGGAGCATATATAGCAGACATAAATTTAAAATGGTGCCCGCCATGGTCTGTCATCTAGCTCTGCTTTGCTGGTGTGGCGGATCTGGTCTTCCTGGTGCCTGATGAAAAACATGTGCGGCTAAAGCCGATGACATCCTGTTTGCTTCTGTGTTCATCAAGGGCACACACTGGCCAAAGAAGCATTTATTTCATGATGAATTATAACAAGTTCTCATCGCAAAGAATATTGCTTCTCTCCAGAGCTGGATTAACTGCGCTCACTCTCTATTATTAGACAATTACACAGAGCATTTATGTTTTTAAGTTTAGAAGTAAGACAGTGATTCAGAGAGCCCCTATATTTAGACAAAAGAACATTTTTAAAACATATTGACTATAAACATTGAGGATCATTAATTCTCAACAATTAAAGGTTTCTGCCTTGGAAATCACAAGTGGGCACACTGTCAGGGATGCCCATTGTCATGCTGGAAAAGATTTGATTATATTATCTCTTGAGTTCTTTGGAATGCCAAGCTTCCTCTCCAGGGGGGCTGCTTATTGTCATTATTTTGAGATAAATGGCACTTCCTAGTTATTAAGTGGTGTACTGTCTTCTCTTTGGCTGACTGGGTTCTGCAGGCAGTCCACTCCATTTTTGGAGCCTTCCCCTGCTACCAACTTCTGGTGTGGCCTTAAATAAGTCTCATGGCCTCCCTTAGTTACCTGAAAATATGGTGTGGCATGAACTTTGTCATGAGAGAGGATTAGACATCAAGACAAGTGACTGCCACTACATGAGGGGGTGGTGACAGAGGCTCTTTCATAAGCCGCCACCTTGATCCTAATGTGTAAAAGAGTACCTAGCGATGCCCGCTCACAGAGTTGTTGGGACAGTAATGAGCACACAGTTAATCCACCAGCTTGCGCTGCTCCCAGCATGTAATTGAGGTACGTGATGCTGGTGAGTTTTATCTGTGACCTCCTAATACAAACATGCCGGGTCTTGTCTGTGTGAAAGCAATCGCTCTGCTCTTTGTAGCAGATAATACGTAAACTCTGCCAAGAAATTTTGAGGCAGGATTTCACTTCTGCCATTTGGGGTGAAAAGCTCACATCCTCACAAGGAAGATGTTCTTGTGACTAGAACCTTCTCAGGCCTGGGATGAGATGGGTTTGGCCCTGTTGTTTCAGAGGTCTTCTGGGAACTGGGAAACAACCCAGTACCCGTAGCCTGGGGAAAATGTGGGGAGTGCTATGATTTCAATAGGGTTTGTCACCTCCAAAACTCGTGTTCAAGTTTAATCCCCATTGTGAAGTATCAAGAGGGTAGAAACTTAATCCAACTATGGCTGGAAAGGTGGGGCCTTGGGGAGGTGATTATGACTAGATAATGTCATCAGGGTGGGGCCCCCATGATTGAATGGTGGTGGCTTTATATGAAGAGGGAGAGAGCTGGGTATGGTGGTGCACACCTGTAATCCTAGTACTTAGGAGGCCAAGACAGGAAGATCACAAGTTTGAGGCCAGCCTCAGCAACTTAGGGAGGGCCTTAGCAACTTAGCAAAACTCTGTTTCAAAATAAAAAATATAAAAAATAAAAAGGGCTGTGGGTGTCGCTTGGAGGTCGAATGCCCCGCATTTAATCAAGAGAAGGAGGAAGAGGAGGAGGAGGAGGAGGAGGAGGAGGAGGAGAAAGATAGAGATCAGAAAACACACACACACATATGTACACACACACACACACACACACACACACACACACTGCTTGTCTCTTGCCATGCGATGCTCAGTGCTGCTTTAGGACCCTGCCAGCAAGAAGGCCATCACTAGATCACCAGGTGTGGCCCCTTTCCCTTTGACCAGAACTGTGAACCAAAATAGGCCTCTTTAACTTACCCTGTCTGTGGTATTGTGGTATTAGCAACAGAAAATGGACTAATACTGAACATTGATGCCAAGAAGCAGGGCTGTTGTTAATAAAGAGTTCCTGAAAATGTGAAAACAGCTTTGGTAGCGGGTTATGGGCAAAGGTTGGAAGTTTGAGGAGGCTAGAAAAAGCCTCTGATGCTATAAGTGGAGCATTATGGGCAATTCCAGCAAGGGCTCTGAACACAAAGTGACTAGGGACCTCGACTCAGATGGAAATGAGGATTCTATTAGAAATTAGGGAAAAGGCCACCCTTGTTAAACCATCGCAAAGAACCTGACTGCTTTGTGTCCACGCCCAAAGACTTTGTGTAAGGCCACATTTAAAAGTGATGGACTAGTTTATTTAGCAGAAGAGATTTCTAAACAGCAAAACATTCAGGCTGTGGCATAGATATTTTTGGCTGCTTTTAGTCAGATTTACAGGGAGACTTGTGAACAAAAGAAAAGAAAGCGGAAGACTTCAAAAATTCTTAGTTTGGCCAAGAATTCTGGTTCTGCAGGCAGTCCACTCCATTTTTGGAGCCTCCCCCTGCTACCAACTTCTCGTGTGGCCTTAAATAAGTCTCATGGCCTCCCTTAGTTTCCTGAAAATATGGTGTGGCATGAACTTTGTCATGAGAGAGGATTAGACATCAAGAAAAGTGACTCTGCCACTTGAAAAAAAGGTGAAAAAGTATACTTGGAAGAAGAAAACTAAGGTTCAGCCAAGCCACCACTTATTAAAGAAGTTAGTACAGATAAAAGGGAGCTACATGCAGCCAGGTGTGGTGGTACATATCTGTAAATCCAGTATTTGGGAGGCTGAGACAGGAGGATTGCAGGTTTGAGGCCAGTCTCAGCAATTTAGTGAGACCCTTAGCAAATTAGAGAGATCCTATTTCAAAATATAAAAGGATGGGGGTATAGCTCAGAGATAGAATACCCCTGGGTTCAATCCCCAGTACAAAAAAATAATAATAATAATAAAAGGGAGCCATGTGCTAATGGGCAAGACAAGGAGAAAGAAGTCTTGAGGGCACCCTGAGAATCCGTAAGGCTGACTCTCTCATTACATCCCCAGAGGCCTAGGAGGGCAAAGGTGTTTTAGAGGCCAAGCCGGGACACTGCCCATGAGCTCCCTACCAAGAGCTGCTTTGGGGTTCGACCCCTTGTAGGACTCTCCCACTTATGCCAGTGGACCTTGGTGGTACCCACAGCGTGCTGAGTTTGCTGGTGTTCTGAACACAGGAGTCACAATGACTTCTACCCAGGTTCCAAAGGAAAGCCTGAGACACCAGGTAGAAGCTTGCCACAGGGTCAAATTCGCCTCGCAGAGCTCCTGGTGGGGCGGTGCCTGGTGGAGCCCTGCGGGTGGAGCCTCAGCAGGAAGCCCAGGGTGGCACCTGCCATGGAAAGCTGTGGGCAGTGTGCAAAGCCAGCCCCATAGAGGACCTGTGTGGTCTGTGACCCAAAGCCATATGGCCAGGGCTCCCCAAGATCTTGTGCTCCTCCTCCCACCTCCAAACTGCCCCCAGGTGCACAGGATGCTGGACATGGAGCCTAAAGTTCCACGTCTGCCCTGCTGGGTTTCAGGGCAGCAGGGCAGATAACACCCCCTTTGGGCTGATAACTCCTTTCTGTTCCCTCCCCCCCCCTTTTTATTATTGGTTCATTGTAATCATACATCTTGATGGGTTTCAGGGTGGTAGAAGTATACATGCACACATCAGTCAATTAGCCCTCCCCCAATTCCCACCCCATTCCCTCCCCCTTCCCTCCTTGTCCTGCTCAGCATAGTAGTTGACTTTGATATATTTGTGTATGTACATCCTGAGCATTAGGGTGTTTCCCTCTTCCCCCCAGCTGTCTCCCCCAATTAGGTTGCCTTCTTTACTCATCTGAGGTTTTCTCCATCTTTGTCTGGATTGGGAATGAGAACCCTGTGCCTGTCCTGACATTGTACTTGGGAAGCAGATCACCTGTTTTGATTTTGTAGACTCACAGCTGGAAGAAGTTTGCCTTGAGTCTCAGATGAGACCTTGGACTTGTGAATTGATGCCTGGGACTCTTTGGGTGGAATAATTGTATGTTTTGTGTGAGAAGAATGTAAGTTTCAGGGCGCCAGGGTAGAGTGCTATGGTTTGAATATGGTTTGTGGCCTTCCAAACTCATGTTGGAGTTTAATCTCCACTGTGAGTTAGTAAGAGTGTGGAAACTTAATCCAACTAGAGTGTGTTGAGGTGGGGCCACTGGGAGGTCATTAGGATTAAATAAGGCCACCAGGGTAGAGTCCCCATGATTGAATGGCTTTGTAAGGAGGGGGGGGAGAGTAGAGGGCACAAACACGTGCACACACACACACACACACACACACACATATGCACACAAACATTTGCTCATAGGCACTCCCTGTCTCTGGCAATATGATGTCCTGTGTTGTCTTGGCACCCTACCAGCAAGAAGGCCATTACCAAGTACGGCCTCTTACCCTTGGACCAGAACTGTGAGTCAAATAGGCCTCTTTTCTTTATAACCTAATCAGACTGTGGTATTGTGTTATTAGCAAAAGAAAACAGACCGACGGAGTTTTGACGTGAGTTCACAGGACGGGTCAGAGGCGGCCGGTGTGGAGATGGGCATCCTTGTGATGTCCTGGATGTCAGGGCCGTTTTCCTGCTACGTTTGGAACCATGGCAGGAGCAGGAGCTGTTTGTCATGTGCTCCCACAGACACCAACAAAGGGAGGTGTCTTCCAGGTCTTTCACTTGCCCACCACTTTGTCACACCTTCTCTAGGTTTTAGAAATTATGCACATTGGTATTCTTAAATTTGGATACTCTGTGGACATTTTTTCCCATTTTAAAGGAAAAAACTGTCCATAGCTCTTGCCTTGCTGACTCAAAATATTCTTAGTACTTGTACCCAGCACACTGGGCTGCAGTTTAAAACTGTTTTGATTCTTGAACCAAAGGAAACCAAGAGAAAATAACTGAACTCTCACCAATGGCCTGAACCCAGAAGTAAAATAAACTTTTTTTTAATGGGGTTTTCTTTTTCCAGCAGATTCTTTTACTTGTTCAATGAACACTCAAAGCATACATAATAGGATGTGCATGCTTTCCTGGAAAACAGAAATGGAACATCAAACTGTTCTGTAAAGTTCCAAGCCTGAACCAAACTTCACAGCATTTAGTCTGGGCCTGGGCTTTCCGCCCAAGGCCCAATTGTTCCCTCCTCCTGCTTCCCTGAGGTTGAAAGAAAGATGGAAAAGCAAACCCCCTGCTCTGCATCCCATCTTCCCCTGCGTCCCCCTCCTGCCCTGGGGGCACCCAGCACCCCATCAGCACCAGCCTCTCTCAGCAAGGGGAGGAGAGAACCATATATAATCCCAAGGCCACACCCCCAGGTATCCCGCCTTAGCAACCAAGCCCCTTCCAGCATTGCTACCTTGTTTCTGTGAGGGCTATGGGCACATCCTAAATCCAGACCATTACAGATGGCTGTGACATCACTAGGCAACAGGGATTTCTAGCTCCATAATAGTCTTATGGGGCCACTGTCCTATATGTGGTCCATCAGGGAACAAAACACTATTATGTGGCTACATGACTGTCTTTATATTTACATGTTTTAATTAGGATTCTACACATGAGGTTGCTTTCAAAATAAGATTTGAAGTGGTTGCATAATTGGTCATTAGGTTATAGTTTGATCTATTCAAAAAATCTGATATTATTGAACATTTAAAGGTGATTTCTCACCTCCAATACTATAAATTATGCTTAACTTACACTTTTAATATATCTTCAGCCTACTTTTGATTATTAGTTTGGATATATTACTACAAGTGGATTTGCTGGGTGAAAAGAGTAGAGACATTTTTAAGGTTCTTGATATACAATGCCTACTGCTTCAGCAAAGGGTATCAGTTTACACTTTTACCAGCCGACTGTGAAAGTGCTCACATACGTGTAAACTTCCATATAGACCATGAGTGCAGGTTGCGGAGAGCCAGAGAGCAGACAGCATCCTTCTGGCTGGCCTCAGCCCGGGGTCTGCAACACTCACAGTTAGGAATTCTACATGGATCCTCGTAGAAACATCTCCCTTGAAGCAAATTATCTTCAGAAGTAGAATTCAGAGAATTCTACTTTTTTGGTGATCTATACAGGTGTTTTTTATGTTAACTTCAAGTTTTATGACTTGCAGAGACACCATGCCGGTGAATTGCCCTTATTCTGAGCAGTCAGGTGCTCACGGGATGGGTAGTTTGTGTCTTACTGCCTGTCGTTGGTCCTGTGCCACAGATTTTTAAAAAGTGATACTTGCAAAAAGAAAGGCAAGAGGTCAAAGAGCTGAAGGTGCATCTTTCTTTGAAAACTCCCCTAGAGGAGGACCACCTGGCTCCTGCAGTGATTTCGCTTGCTCTGGGTCCCGGGTCCCATGAGTCCCATGCCCTTTCCTAGTGAGTACCAAGCGTACAGGAAGCAACTTAACGTGTGACGCCACCATCCCTTCAAGTGTGTCCTTCTCCAGCAAGCTATGAGATGCTGGTTCAAACTGTGCCCTGTGCAATCCCATCAAGGCCCCAAGAAGGCTCCACGGTCCAGCTGAGGACAGCTCGGCATGAGAGTCAGGAAGGGTGTGGAAGAGGAAGTTTATTTATCCTTTCAAATTGGCATCATCAGCAGTGATGAATGAAACCCAGAGTGCAAAATTCATTTCCACCTTGACACATGGCACATCGCTCTTTCTGCTGGAATAACAAATGTGAACCAGTGAGTTAGATAGCAGAGTTCACATTCCCCGAGAGCCAAGCTCCCGGCACCTGTGGTAAAACCTCGATGCTCCGCTTCTCAGCATTCCAACTCGCAAGCCCTCTGGGACCAGGCCTTGCCAGTCTTTGAAGCTGATCTTTTTTACTTAGATATGTAGCTCAGCTTATTGATGATATGTCCAGTGTTGCCAACGCAGAAAATTATTCCAAAAGCTTCGGTAGCACATTAGCTCCATTTCCTGCTGAAACAACACGCTTTGAAGAATTTTAGAAATGTGAACAGCCTTAGAGATGATAGAAATATTATGAAAAAAGTAATAAATAATATCCCCATAGCAAGCTCCTTCTTCTTTGGGGTACCCGCTCCCCCATTAGATTGCCCTCTCAACAATCCAGGTGTTGACAGTTTGTGAAATAATAGGAATGAAAGGGACTTTGATTTTGTATTTTTAATAGAGTTCTTCGCCAACAAATTATGAAAGTAAGACATGCCCAAGGCAGCGAACTTGGAAAGTACAGAAAAGCCACCAAGAAAAATAATCTCCTAAGTAATCATAAATTCATCACACAAAAGCAATCATTGTTAACATTTTGGTGAATGCTCTTAATTAAACAGACTTTTAGAGGATACCTGTTGACTTCCACTCCTTTTCTCCACACCATCCTCTACCATGTTCTGAGAAGTGAAATTTCTCCTAAGTCATTCAATGAAAATTATTACATTTTCATATTATATTTCTCAAATATCTCTAGAGGTGAATCTGTCAGCAGTCCGTCATTCCCAGTTTTTTTGCAAACCTTGAAGTCAGGAAATTCTTTGTGTAGCTTTTGAGCACTGGGCCAGGGGAAGGGATGTTTGGATTCTCCTTCAAGCTCTGTTACTTATTTACCAACTGGGTGACCTCGCTGAAGTCCAGCCTCTGTCCCGCCTGACACCCTCCAGCTTTCTCATCTGCTAACTTTCTTAGCCTCTGTTTCCCAACAATTACAATAATTGGACAGATTCAGTGGTTCAGGTTATTTTCTTTTACATTTTTTAAAATTTTATTTTTTATATTTTAGTAGACTTTAATTTTTAGAACAGAGTTAGGGTCACAGCAAAGCAGAAAGTTCCCACATATCCACTGCCTACCCCCAAAGTCTCCTTCACTGTGGACATCCCCCACCAGAATGCAACGTTTGCTACAATCAATGAACCTAAAGCGATACATCGTTATCACCCAGAGTCCAGAGCTGACATTAGGGTTCACCCTGGGTGTTGTTCATTCTATGGATTTTGATAAATGTATCCACCACTGTAGGATTATACAGAGTAATGTCACTGTCCTCAAAATCCTCTGTACTGCTCCTATCCCTCCCTCCCTCTGCCCAGCCCCTGGCATCCACTCACCTTTTACTGTCTCCACACTTTTGCTTTTTCCAGAATGTCATGTAGCCTTTTGAGATTGGCTTCTTTCATTTAGTAATACGCACTTTTGGTTATCCCCTATCTTTTCATGGCTTAGTAGTTCATTCCTTTTTAGCACTGAGTAATATTCCATTGTCTAGATGGGTCACATTGGCCATTCACATACTGAAGGATATGTTGGTCACTTCCAAGTTTTGGCAGTTATGAATAAAGCTGCTACAAACATCCACGCAAAGGATTTTGAGTGGACGTAAATTTTCAGTTCCTTTGGGTAAATGCTGAGGAGCATGATCGCTGGATTGTATGGTAAGCGTACGTTCCATTTTGTAAGAAGTGCCCCCAATGTTTTCCAAAGTGGCTGTGCTGCTGCCTTCCCACCAGCTGCGCTGAGAGCTCCTGCGGCTCCTCAGCCTTGTCGGCATTTGGTGCAGTCAGTGCTCCGGATTTTGGCCATTCTAAGAGACGGGAAGTGGTCTTTCATTGTTGTTTTGATGTGCAGTTCCTTAGTGACACTTAATGCTAAGCATCTTTTTCTATATTTATGTGCCATGATCTTTGGTGAGCTGTCTGTGAAGGTCTTTGGCCCACTTTTCAGTTGGGTTGTTTGTTTTTTTATTGTTGAGTTTGAGCAGTTCTTTGTATATTTTGGATAACAGTCTTCTTACAGATGTATCTTTTGCAAATGTGTTCTTCCAGTGTGTAGCTTGTCTTCATTCTCTGGAGATGAGTGGTTCTTACACTTTCTTCTGCTAAAACCGGATGCTATGGAAGGAGCCTTGGGGCCTCCAGAGGATGGGGGATGGGGGAGTCAGTGGAGTGGAAGTAAGTGTGCTCTAGGAACCCCACTGTCTCATCTGCTTGAGTCAGGGAAGTCCAGCTTCACCCAGTTTAGGTCTGAGGGTTTCACATGAGGTTCAGTTTTTTAAAAGGGGTTTTGATTCTCAGGATAGTTTCAAACCTACTGAATGAATTGATCTTAAGACATCTTTGAAATCCATGGTTCTGGAATCCTGTGCTTCTATTTTTGCAATGTAGTATATGCTTTCTCTCCTAAAGAAAGAATAAGCCTGTCCCAGCCATGTGACATCTTTTCAGTTGAGTTTTTATCTACTCTAGTACAGACATAAAATGATAGCACCAGTGTACCTAAAGATATGTACAACCTCATGCCCACTTAACTCTGAAAAACAGGAATTTTTGACACCAGTGATCTTTTTTAAAATAACCAGAGAAAATTCTCAACCATTTCTATTCTAAACTCAGGATAAAGAGGAAAAATATTTCTGAAGGCTTGTGACTCAGGAGGCAAATATGCAAATCAGAACCGAGAGGGAGTGACCTCGCTTATTTGCTACTGATGCTGAACATCACAGGTTAGTTAAGCAGGCCATTTGGTTCAGGACACTGTGGTCATGCGTGTATCAGCTAATCGTGTATTCTTAGGCTCTACATCATTGTCTTCTGCACTTGAGGCCAAGTCAGATGAGTGTTTCATGATGTTTTATAAACATTTCTATTCACCCTAACATTGTTCGTTGACTTGGCAGGGGACAAAGGGGCATCTTTTCCATTATTTTACTCATATATCACTTATTCCACAAGAGGCTTACCAAATGCCATGCAATGCAAAGGAGTAAACTAACAGTTGACAAAGCCCCTATAAAAGGAGAGTACCAAGAAGAAAATGATAAATCCAGAAGTCAGATTAGCACACCAAAGTGCCTCTGTATAGTTCCCAGGATGGGCCACAGATTTGGCTCTAAATTTCCTTTGCCTGGCCAAACCAAAAAAGAGAACACATTCCATTCTAAAGTTCACAGGCTTTTCATAAAAATAAAAGAGAGCAGTCGTTCAACATAAAAACCCTCCTTCAGACAAATTGCTACACAGTCACCTTCTTACAACCAATGTGCAGATGAGAATTCAAAGTCGTTCACTCTCTGGTGGGAAACTAGAGTGCAGATATTCTGGGTTGCCAGTTAGGGGCTGACTCATATGTTTTGATAATCCTCTGGGCAGTAGTTAGGCATAAAGGTCTCCTATGAAAATTATTAGCTGTACACATATCTGTTAAGATGAATTGGAGCCTTTGCACTGAGGAGTCAGGCCAAAGTATTGGTAAGCAGTAAAATTCATAACCTGGAACCAGAAGCACCCAAATTTTCTCACATCGCATGGCATACCAGATCAAGAGTTTAATCTTTGATCTGCCTCTTCTTGACTGCTTTCCTCTCTAAGTGTCTGATGTGGATGCTTTAGTATGTCCTGGTTGCTGCAATTTTGTAATAAAGCACTGGCCAAATAAAATAGATAAAAACTTAATGGCTAAAATAAATGGTCATGAATTAGGTTAGGGCACAGAGGGAGTGGCTGTCTCTTCTCTACAATGTCTGGGGCCTCAGATGAAGAGACGCATTAACTAGGGGTAATTTGATAGTTGTGCACTGAAGTCACCTTGAGACATTTTCATTTACTTGCTGGTCATTGATGCTGGCCATTGCTGGGACATCATTGGGAGCTGCCAACCAGAGATGGCTGTTTGTGGCCTCCACGCATAGTATGCTAGACCTCTGACTAGGCAGCAAGGGCTCCGGAAACAAGTGTCCCAGCCAGCAAGGCAGAAGCCACACAGCTTTTTGTGGCACGTGCTTAGAAGTTATGCAGGGCCATTTCCAGCCCATTCCATTGATTAAGAGCAAGTCATGAGTCCACCTGGAATCAAGGGAGGAAACAGCCCCCCATATCTTCATAGGAAGAGTGCCAAGATCCACCTTGTAGAAACCACGTGGCTGGGGGGTAGTGGTGTAGACATCCCTGGTAAATATAATCTGCTCTGCGCTCTGTGCTGTTGCTCATCATCTTTGAAATACCAATCAAGAAAGGTGGGGTCCGTGGAAATAAACTCATCCAGCCAATTCGCCTGCCTTTTTTGGTAAGAAAAGGAAAGCACCAGGTCCTCCTGAAACCAGGCCAGCTCTCTGGAGGTAGGAGTCCCTCCATGGAACTTTGTGCAAGCACCTCTATAATAGACAGACTGCACGTTTTCCACCAAGTGAATCTTTGAAGCATCTCCTTTCTGACCTTAACAAGGTCATAACTGCTTGAAGAATGGCAAATCCAAAACCCTGGATGTTTCTTAATATATTGTAGGTATAACTAATAAAATAAGGCTCCTAAACAAAATAAAGCCAACTGTAATGGCTTTGTCCTAAAAGGAATAAAGCGAGGATATGATTTATTACACAAATTAAGAACTGGGACTTCCTATATAAAGGTGAAACACGTGGAAGTCACTTCGGTTCGAAAGAGAAGCCCACATTTAAGACTTTTCCTCAAATCAGATGAGTCAGTTCGTCAGTTTAACCATCTGAAGTCACCATTAAGAGATTTGTCTTCTGAGTCAGCTTGCATGTGTTGATGACCAAGTATTTACCTTCTAGAACACCTAGTACATTTCACTAAAAAAAAAAAACTGTATCAAATCGACAAATGTCATTGAATCAGAAATATGTGGTTTCATAGTCATCAATGCCAAGAGGACATTGTAGAGGCACAGCAATACCAAGTGAATAGGGCCACCATGTTCCCACATTGGGCTCTGGCATGGACATCCATCTTCACTGTGATCCCTCTCACTTTGAGACACTTGAAGAGGACTTTGACCTGTGTGTGGTCTTATCCACACTAGTCTAATAGTATACATTTGCACAAAGATCGGGTTAGGAACAGGTGCTTCACCTTTCAGGAAAATAACTGCATCAGTAGAAGAGTAGAAGTTTCCTACCTATGCACAGAAGTTTCCCAGAGCAGTACTCATTTTCTTCAACTCACAAAATGAAAATTTAACTCCTGCCTTGCATAGAGCAATGTCTTTGAAGTCCTTAGTAATGTTGGGAGCTGTATTTTGCCCTCTTCTTCTTTGAACATATTGGCTTCCATAAAATATGTCACTGTTCAGAATGAATGGTTAGCATGACAGGGGATGACTAACTGGTTCTAGAATCCAGAATGTGGGTTTTATAACAAAGGGTGGCAGTACTGAAATTTGGGAAGAGAAATAATTTTTAAGTAAACTATACAACCTAAGGCCTTAAAAAAAACATAGACACCATCAACAAGAAGAAGTATACATAACACCCCTCTGACTTTATCCTTCTATATACAAATTAATTTATTTAACCACTGGTAAGTTTTAATATACTTCTCATCTTGCATTAGAGTGGGACACCTGTTATAACAAATAGGCTCCAATGTATGTAATGGCTCAAACACCTAGAGATTTACTTCTTGTTTGCTTAACAATGTGGGGTACATGAACAGGTCAGTGTCTATGATATTGTGAAATATATATTTGGCCTCTGTTTTCATTTCCTGGTATACAACTCCTAAAATCCTTGGAAACTCCTAAGTGATAGTGTCTGTTTTTTCCTATGCTAATGAGTTTCCTTAGTGACTGGCAGCGCATCAGTAGTTGGAGGATGGGGTCTGGTCACTGGAAAGACAAGGTGGGATTAGAGGGCTGCAGGTTGAGTTGACCACCATTGGCCAATGGTTTAATCAGTCATGCCTATTGTAATGAAGCCTCCCAAAACACCCCAAAGGACAAGGCTCAGAGAGCTTCTTCTTCCTTTTTAGGAACAGGGAGGTTCCTGGTGAGTGCTGCTCCCTGAGAGAGTCTGCTATACCTTGCTATAACTGCTATACCTTGCGCTAGGCATCTCTTAATCTGTGTCCTTTGTAATAAGTCAATAAACATAAGTGTTTCTTTGAGTTCTATGTGCTGCTTGAGCAAATTAATCGAACCCAAGCCAGGAGGGCATTGTGGGAATGCCAATTTACAGTTGGTCATTCAGAAGCACAGGTGAAACAACTTGGGGCTGGCAACTGGCTTATGAAGGACAAAGGGGGTGGGGGGACAGTCCTGGGGACTGAGCCCTCGCTCTGTGGGATCTGATGCGTCTCCAGGCAGGTAGTGTTGAAACTGAATGAATCAAAGGACACCAGTGGTTCTGCTGCAGAGTGGACTGCTCGCTCACTCATGAGATGTCCCTCCCCTTTCAGGGTCATGGAAGCCTTCCGTGTCTGTTTTGGTGTGAAAACTGAGGAAAAATGGTTAGTGTTTCCAACTCTGTGTCATAGTCCTCTTCCACGTGGTCATTTAGGAGTCAGGCGGATGAGGGCTCGGCCATCTGAAATGAGTGACTTCCAAGGCCATCCTGAGAGTTATCTCCATTCTAACCAGCTCCTGGAGCATATGTTGGCCAGGAAATCCATGGAGAAGACATCCTCTTAAAGTCCTTGTAGTGTCACCATAAGGCACCAATTGTGGAACAAAGACAGTGTTGTGTTTTCAAGATTTTACATTTTAGTAGCAACAATATGAAAAAAAAATAAAATCTAAGGTCATCATGCAGTATGTCATCCTGGCCGCACACATCTCATTAATGGAGAGGTTTTTTCTTTAATCACAGATGTCAGGCTCTGCCCTTGGCTTCCAGCCATCAGGTTAGGGTGGAACCTGGGCAGTTGCATCTTATAAAACTTCACAGAAGATTTTGAAAGAAAGGGCCAGGGTGTAATTCAGTGGTCGGGCACTTGCTTAGTATGCTCAAGGCCCTGGATCCCATCCCCAGCACCACAAACAACAAAAACAGATTCTGAAAGAGCCAAGATTGGGAATTACAAACCTTGGAGAGAAAAAAAATTTCCTGAAGTTGCCAGTAAAAAAAACTACCAGACTATCCTGAAATTTAAAAATAGATAATAATTTATCTGTACACATGATTGAAAAGAAAAAACAGTGTACTTTCCTAACAATCACATAAAGGAGAAATAATATTAAATTTATTAAAATAAAATGATATATATTTCAATACAGATGTCCAGGCTTGACAAAAGTAGAAAATATAATAAAGTAGAAAAGTGCTTACAGGCATTCATAATGAATGTTTGGAGATAAGTAGATGATGAGAAGGCTCTCTGTCCAAGAAGTACAGGTACATGAAAAAGTACAGCTAGAGATGGATGTCAGAACACAAAAAGGAACAGTAACCAAGGCCTATTTGTATATGCGAAAAGAGAGAAATAAACTAAATAGACCTAGTAATTACATGCCAAGAAAAACCAAAGATTGTCGAAGTAAAAAGAAAAATGAAGAAGTAATTTTGCAAAGAGCTGGTCTTTATTCTAAGTGTATTGTCAAAATGATTCCCTTTGTTATGATATAGGGTGAGGCTGTGCCAACTATCCTATCTTAATAGGATAGGATACACAGGATACTTAAGTTGAGTATCTTAATGACATCTTCACACCCCATTACATTTAAAGCAAATATTCAGTCAGTCCCTCAAACTTAGAAAGACCTTTGAGATCATGTCCTTTGGCTAGGCAATGCAGAAGAGATGATGGATTGGGAAAAGAACTAGAAACACATGCAAGAGACTATCACCTGTATGGGAAACTCAGGAGACAGTGCTGATGTAAGACAGAAAGATTAAAACCCCTGAAAACTGAAATCTGTACTTTTCACAAAATGGATTTCTTGCTAGGTTAAAAAATTACTTAAAAATGTATAGGAGGCCGGACGTGGTGGCGCACGCTTGTAATCCCAGTACTTTGGGAGGCAGAGACCGGAGGATCTTTCTATCTCTCCCTGTCTCTCTCTCTCTACTTAGTGAGGCCCTCCGCAACTTCGTGAGACCCGGTTTCAAAATAAAGTATAAAAAATAGGGCCAGGGGTGTAGCGCGGAGGTAGAATGCCCCTGGGTTCTATCCCTGGTACCACACACACAAAAAAAAAATGTATAGGAGGCAATAGCACAATATTTCATTGATCTGTACTATTTTATGATCATCAGTTCTAATTTTGCTTCGGAGAGTATTGTATCTCTATACATAATTACAACCAATTGTGTTGTTTTTGTAAAACCTGTACAATTGCACTGAAATTATTTCAACTAAATGTGTACTCAGAAAGCTTATATAATACCTCCAGTGGACAGATTGCATAAAGTGAATTGGTTATTTAGTAATTTTGAGAAAATATATGCTGTGTAAACTTCCCTGTCTATAAACCAATTTGCATACCGGACCTTTTAGGTAAGGCCTCATGAAAGCTTTTTGAAACTTAGACATTGTGTGTGGGGGGGTGCGGAGGGGTGCTGGGTTTTAACATAGGGCCTCACCCATGCTAGGCAAGGCTCTACCACTGAGCTCCACCCCCAGCCTGCTTTTCAAAACTTTTGTCTGTGCAATAAATTTTGTTCAGTAGGTCTTTCAAGAGACATAGAAAAAAACCTTTTATTGTTTGGGACTCTCCTGCACATTGTGGTACATCCAGCACAGCCCCTTCCATGGAGTGGCAGCAGCGACCATGAGCTGTGCAAATGTACCTTGAGGGACAACGCCACACTCAGGAAGAATGACAACCATAGGTGTAGCATAGAACAAACACCGGCTCATCAACCTGTTGACCTCATAGGCACTTGGGAGCAAAACTCCCACTTAGTGTGGAAGCAGTTCTCCGCAGAAAACCCAAAATGCTGATGTGCCGATTCATCACAGGATCCTGGGCGAAGACTGGGAATTCCTCCTTATCCAAGCCAGTGACAGCACCCTAGCCTAGATCACAGACAGCTATGGACTTGGTCTTCTTGGGTATTTTTTCCCTTAGAATCATCTCCCCCCACCCACCTTGCTTTTTTTTGGATCAAGCTGCCACAGACTGAAGAACTTCCCAGGGCCTGCTGTCACACTCTTCCTTTTGGAAATGAAACAACAACAAAAAAATGTGGCCTTGCTTGAAGAATTTGCCTGAGCATCCCTCATTTCTCGACAACAGTGCCCCCTAGTGGAGGTCGGTGGCAGGGCAAGTGGGAGACCCCAGGGTGGGGGTGGGGCTGCTTTTGTGTCCTTCCAGGCACAGCCAGGACACCTGTGGGCTGCTGCTTCCAAGCCCACTTTCCCCCAGCTTCCAGAACACTCTATTGCCTGGCAAAGAGCTGAGTAATAGAGAGGGGTTCCTGTGGAGCAGGATGAGAGAAGGCGAGGGAGAGCAGAGAGGAGTTCATGAGAGCCAGAGAATAAGAGTCAAGATCTCCTAACCCCGGGGTCTCCGCATTCTTTCCTACCACCACGTTTCCCCACACTCTTCCTAACCCTCCCGATGGTGGCTGCAAGATTCAGAATGTGGAGCAGCTTAGATCTTCCAGCCGTGCCTCAGGGCTAAATAATGGCATACAGATTGTTTTTCTTCTCTTTCTTCCCCCTCCATCTTTGGGATTTGGAGCAGCCTCCAGAGTTGCAAAAGCCTGCCTTGTGGCAAGACCCCTTCCGAAGGCCTTCACTCTCTGCTGGCTGGCACCCTCCTGCTGGGCACAGTGGTGGAGCCTTCCAGCCCCGCAGGGACCACCTGGGATATGGAAATTACCAGTCACCCTGTTTTGCTCTTGCTTATTGACAGTGGTTTCCAGAGCACCTGAAGCATCCTGGGAATTTGGACTGCTGTTGCTTCTCAAAGGGCTCCTTAAAGGCCACAGGCAGCAAACACAGACTGTGTTTTGCCAGAAGAGTCCAAAACGATGATGGCTGCTGTTGTCAATTATTGGCATTTCGACAGGACTGTATTTTTATTTCTAAGTATATTTGCACAGCTAGGGAGCATCTGCTGACAAGGATGAGATGATAAGCTGTATCAGTGCCAAAGCAGGACTGGAAAAACAGGCTGGTTCCGAGAATGGCCTGCATCCTGAGAGTCGGAGTTAAGAAAATTCTCTCTCCGCAGGCAATATCTGCTATTAAAATAAAATATTAACACTTGAGAGGACATAAGGCTTGGGATCCCTGTCAAATAACATAGTGATGCACACAGTAGGTTGTAAACTACCGCTCACTGGGTGAGGGAACCCAGGCATGCGTGCTCACTGAGGAGGATAAAGAATTGGCCGCCCAACAGAAAACTGGGCTTGGGGACCTCTGGGTGCCACATCTTTTCTTTACATTGGAAAGAGCATCGTGGAATGTTGGGTCTTGGGTTTGCTGAAGGTCTAGCACAGTACATGCTTCACAACTGGGCACACAGTAGGGAGAAAATTGATGCTCAAGGGTCACCTACCCAGGTAGGAACCTTCACGCTGTTTGATCCTCGATTCTGGGGTTTTCCTTGAACAAGAAAGGGATTATTGCAGAATGGGGCCAACATCCTGGGTGGTAACAAAAAAAAAAAAAAAGGAAATTGGTTAAAAATTGCATCATTCAAGTTGGACTGACTCAGCTTTGTGGCCTGGGTGGGTTCCCAGGATACCCGGCAGGACCAGTAGGAGCTGAAACTGGAATGTGGTTGATGACATGCAGGATGGACCTCGAGAGGTGGAGCCAATGGGGAGCTCAGCCCAGGCCCCCCTACCCCGACCCACCCCGGCACACCTCCATGCTTCCTGCTGCCTCTAGTCCAACTCTGCAGCCACTGGACATTTGCCCAGTTTTCTGATGGATGCATTCTCTCTCTGTCAACAGCCGACAGGGAACACAAGTGAAGTAATCTGGAAGCTTCTTTGTTTTCCCATTGCTTACCCATTCTGCGCTCTATTCGTTTGAGATCAGTGTGCCTCAAAATACCAAAAGTTAGATGATTCTGTTCGACACAAGCTAACCAAGATCCTGACCACTCTTGTTTTAAACTTTAGCCATTTTCCATTCCAGGCGATTACAACTCTATTTACTATGAGTTCCTCTATAGGGATCTTTTCTTCATTCCCCACTCACGGGCTGCTGAGTGGACAGTAACTTGTCACTACCTTTCCAGTGTAAAATTGGGGGCTGATAAACTCAGGAACCTTTAACTTGAAGGTGCTGATGAGAACAGGGGAAGGGAGGAGAAGAAATGTGTTACCAGATGGCTGTGGGCTAAATCAAGGTAGGCCAAAAATGGTTGCTACAAATTCATAATCAGGAGAAGAAGGTCATGTCACCTGTTCCCTGTAGGACAGTATGATTAGGCAGGAGGAGCTCATCTGTGGAGAGTCGAGTTGACAGACAATCCATCCTTGTGGTCCCAGGGTGAGCCCGCGATGTCCTGCCCTCCTCTCGTTCTCAGCACTCCTCATTGGCTGATCACTCACCTGCCGCCTGTCCTGGGGCTGAGCTAACGACTTAGCATGAGGGTCAGGATTCTTCCTGTTGCAAGTGATAGAAACCCCACTCCCATTATCTTAGGCAAAGAGGGCATTTGTTGATTCATATGTTAGGAAGCTCAAAGGTCAAAGGAAAATATGTAAGAACTAGGACATTGGGCCTGAAACCAGGGTTTCTCTCTTCTCCCTCCCTCCCTCCCTCCCTCTTTTCCTTTCTCTCTCTCTCTCTCCCCTTCTCTCTCTCTCTCCTCTCCCCCGACCCCCATGCATGTAACTCTCCCCTCTGCCTGTTGTTTCTGGGCTCCTTCTGCCGATTGGAGCCCCGTGGGCTGGAAGGGGGCACCTAAGAGCCCTGTACAGCATTCTCATCTCCTGCTTAGCAACACTAGAGGAAAGAAATTTCTGGCTCACGACCTACATATACAACCCCATTAGAGTGGGGGCTGGGCTCAGTGGTCAAGCGCATGCCTAGCACGTGTGAGGCCCTGAGTTTGAACCCCAGCACTGCAAAAATAAATAGATAAATAAATAAATAAATAAATAAATAAGCACATAATCCCAGAAGCAGGCTGTGATTGTCTAGCTTGGGACTAGGGCCGTTCAGAAGAACAGAGCGCCATGATGGCCCTGGCTTTGGTCCTGAGCCTGCCTGTGGCAGGAGAAAGGCGAGAGGGGAAAAGCCCACCTGGCAGTGGAGTCAGGTTTCCTGAGGTCCTCGCTACCCACCCATACCATAACCCTTTCAGCTCAGGCTTAGGTCTCAAACCTCAGCAGAAACACAGAAGCAAATTAAATCCTGCCTCGAAAAACCACCTTCTAGTCACTCAGCCCACCCCTGGCCCTCTCGGAGTTCAGCAGGAGTTCCCCGTGTGGCGCAGGATGGTCTGTGTATCGCTACCAGATGTGGGGCTGGAGGTTGGGACAGTCTAAGCTCGGCTGTCCCGGTTACCGTAGCGGGTTAATGCATCTCTCTGCCCTGAACACCAACAGTAATGGCATCCCCACAGGGTGATGGTTGGGATTACTGGACAATTCCTGTTGGTCAGACCAATCCAAGAAGGGGTGGCCAATGTCCCCCTCACAGTCCCAAAGGTTGTAGTCCCATGCTGAGAATCTTGGCTCCAACACATGGGGCCACACTGGCTTCCTGGGGCTCCCAGACATGCATATCATTAGGAATTTCACAGAACCGCTTGGTTTCAAATGGGCCCAGAGCCTGCCCACTGCGGTACCGCCGTGCAGGGAAGGACCCTGGCTCATCCTTATGTCCCACGGACGCTCCCCGTTTCCTAGACCTATCCTCTTTGAGTCTCTCTCTCTGTGCTCATTTAGGAGTGTACACATTCCTGTCCAGCACCCTGAAGTCTCTGGAAGAGAAGGACCATATCCACCGGGTCCTAGACAAGATCACGGACACCCTGATCCACCTGATGGCCAAAGCAGGCCTGACTCTGCAGCAGCAGCACCGGCGCCTGGCTCAGCTCCTCCTCATCCTCTCCCACATCCGGCACATGAGGTGAGCCTCCCGCAGCCCACAGGAGAGACCCAAAGGAAGCTTGCCCCGACCCTACTGACAGCTGGCCCAGGAAGGCTACTGCCCACTTCCAGAGAGCACCTTTCGAAGTTCTGGGCATGTAATAAGCTCACATGCTCTGGGAGGATGGAGGGGGACGTGTTGTCCCTCCCCAGGGTACGGGGCGAGTGTCAGGGAAGGTTTCCTAGAAAAAGTGATAGAACTTTCTAGAACTTTCCATTTGAAGTACATGCAAGGTCTTTTGGGGTGGGGGAGTAGGTCAATCACAGGAAGTCAGTGAGCATGCGCTCCCACTGAAGGAACAGGGCACATCCATTACTATGTCCCTGTCATAAACCCTAAGTGACAGACTCCCTAGCGAGATGCCCTATGGAGAGTCAACTGAGACAACTCCATACCTCTCGAATCCCCTCTTGTCAACTCAACAGTTACCACTATCATTTCCTGTTGGATTTCTGTAGCAGCCCCCCAACATGTCTTCCTGCTTGTCATCTCCATCCTTTCTAATCCATTCTTCATCACCTAGCCAGAGTGACCTTTCTAAAACCACATCAGATCATGTCATTTCCCTTCAAACCATCAGGGGCTTCCCATTGCTCTGAGATAAACGTTATGTTACCCCCTTTATTTTATGGGCACCCTGACAGTCCCATTTCTGCTCCCGCGGGCACAGGTGGGAGACTGCTTCAAGCTGCAGTCCTGCAGGTGGGCCAGGTGACACCACTTTACCTGTTTCCTGTCTCATCCTCCTTGTACCCACAGGATAACTGGGACATGCTCTCCTAGGGAATGCAGAGGCACAAGAAACAAGCTTGTTTGGCGAGTGCATTTTAACCCCTTCATTTCATCATGTCTCCTAACAGTCCACTAGCCAAGCAAGTCAGGTGTTGAATCCCAAAGTCAAGGTTCATAGGCACGTGGTGGTGGCGGTGGTGTGTGTATGTCTGTGTGCATTTCCAAACAGTAATCTAACCTATCACCACTTAGATATAACTTCTTGCCAGGAAGCAGGTCTTGACCTTTAAGACTTGTTCTTCTCTACTGTTATTGCCCATTTTATTGTTTTTCTGCCCCATTAGACTGTAAACTCTGACCCCAAAATGAGTCATCACATTTTGTCTTGCTTTCTTTGTATATCCAATACAACCCAGCACACCACTGGGCACATTGTAAATATTCAATGAATATTTTCTAAAGAAGCCAAGAAAGAACATCAGCAGAGGAAATAGAATCTTTCTAGGTAAAAAAAAAGGTGAATTTGACTGCATTCCTATCCTACATAAGCATGCAACTTGGCCACCCATGGGCTCAGTGGATAGCATTCTCATAAGCAGAGCTCCAGAGCTCACCCTATGGGAAGAGGTAAAGATAATAATGGATTCTCTGTTGCAGACTATAGAAAGTCCACAATAATGACAATGGTGTGATGTGGTGACGCTAGGGGACAGGTGTCCATGGGATGAAGCCAACATGACCATGGGCTTACACCAGGACCCTAGGAATAAAAAGATTCCTAAGAGGAAAGGACCAGGATATCCCAAGGAGGTGGGGCCAGGTTGTTTTTAAGTGGCCTTCATTCCATCTTGAACTCAAATGGCAAGAAGTTTGTCCTATCAAGGTCCTACATGTCACCCTTCCTGGATACAACCTTCCAAAATTGTGAGCTTCTTGAGAAAAATACAGGTACCATTCTTCTTTATATCCCTTAGGGTGCTATATATGAAGACTCACCTATAGTATGTGCTCACAAAATTATTATTAATTTTTTTGTCCTGGGGATTGAACCCAGAGGTATTCTACCTCTGAGCTACTGCTGGGGTATAGGGGGGCAAAGAAAACACAGCCCAATGGCAGGGAACTGGCTTGGAGTAACGTATCCCCTGCCAAATTACCTGGTGGAAGGAGTAATCCTACCCTTGAAGGAATCATCCTATCTTTTACTCTGCGTGAGGAATTTCAATGTTGCTGTAGTGACCACGCAGCCCCCATGAATGTTTTTATTTGTTGATCAGAGTTGCTGACTTTTCCAATTCATTACCTGCTTGACAGAAATAGCAAGCCCAATTAGTTAATACAAGAAGACTCGCACTAAATATCCAGATCTGGCTGATTTTATGGGCAATGTACAGCAGAGGGCCCGGTGGTCAGGGAGCTCTATAGAGTTTCCTTTAAAATTGTAGGAAAAAACAGAGATTACTATTTTATTCGAAGCCTTGGGAAGCCTACCTCCCTTTCTCTCTGTCTTTTGCCCCCTCAATCTCTCTCACTCATACACATACACATATACAACATAATATTTTGGTGCCTCACTATAGCCAGTCTAAATCACAAAACTTTTGTTTTGTTCAGCTTGGCCCCAGCCATATGTTACTACTCAGAGAATTTACCACCAGATTTCATATGACTATAAATGTGATTCATTAGATTGCATGAGGAAGATGGTGGCAGATCCAGGGGGCATTTAACTTTAACAAATTTTAAATGAAAAAGCAAAGCAAAAACAAAATAACACTGAACCATGTAATCAAGGTCAGGTTGAGGCCTTTGAGGCTATAATGCTAACTCATGCTGCCTCTTCCCCCACCAACAATCCAAATATTTTCTAGAATATTCTTTTGGTCCTGTCTACTCAGGATACATACTAATTTCAAAAGAAATTTCAATAAGTCAGATGCAGTGGCACACACCTACAATCCCAGCTACTTGGGAGGCTGAGGCAGGAGGATCACAGGTTCGAGGCCAGCCTGGGCAACATAGAGAGACCCTGTCCCAAAACAAAAAAACATTAAAAGTACTGGGAGTATAGCTTGGAGATTGAATGCCCCTGGGTTCCATCCCCGGTACCAATAAAATAAATAAAAATGAAAAGGGCTGGGGAGTATGTGACTCAGTGGTAGAATGTTCCTGGATTTGATCCCAGTACTGCAAATAAATAAGTAAAAATAAAAGAAATCTCAAGCTGGGTAGTAGTTGTTGCGCCGCACCCCGGCCCCGCTCCATGGTGTGGTAAGGACATTGGTGAGGACAGCCTGGTCCCGGCTGGTGGAGGAGGGCAGAGGAGGGCGGGGACAGGGAGGAATGCCATTTTCCCGCTTCTCCCCCTCCTATTCACCCCCTATTTGCAGAACACTTGGGAAGTTCTGGGCTCTGTTCTAGACTACAGTCAAGGACAGGATAGAAAAGCCCCTATCCTCCTGGACCTTGCAGAGTTAGATATGTGTGTGTGTGTGTGTGTGTGTGTTGCATGTGTGTGTGTCTGCAGTGTGTTTTGGGGGTAGGAAGACTAAACACACATAAATACACAGGAGAATTCCAGGTTGTGAGGAGCAAAGAGGACTCCAGGCCTCGCCACAAGGCATGCGGGAGGAGGTGGCATTTAAAGACTTGGGAAGGGTATCCAGAAAGAGGGAAAAGCAAGTGCAGATCTTAGTTCCTCTAAGAGGCAGTGTGGCGAGAAGAGTGTGAAGTAGGGGTGCAAGGCAGGCTGAGCTGTGTGGGGAGGCAGGGGCCAGGCCGTTGGTCCCTGGAGAACGTGGACAAGACATTTCTGTTATCTTCCAAGTTCAATGGGAAGCCACTGAGAAGTTTAAGCCAGGGAGCTTCTTAACAGCTTCACAGATTTAAAAACCTCGCTCCTACCTGGCTATGTAACTTGAGTTCTCATTTTAGATGTAAGGGTGACAGAGTAGAGTAAATTCTCATGCCAGCTGTGGAAGACTGTCACCTGTAGCCGGGCGTGGTGGTTCATGCTGTAATCCTGGTACACTTGGGAGGCTGAGACAGGAGGATCGCAGGTTCAAGGACAGTCTCAGCAAGTAATGAGACTCTCATCAACCTAGCAAGACCCTGTTTCAAAATAAAAATAATAAAATAGGGCTAGGGGTGTAGCTCAGAGGTAGAATGCCCCTGGTGCCAATTCCGAGTGCCACAAACAACAACAACAACAAAAAAGAATGTGACCTGCATTAAAAATACCCTGAAGTGGTTGTAGAGAGAGTGTGTTTGTGGGGGTGGAGCTTCCCTGGTAGGAGGGGGGCTATGAAAGCCACGTGGATCTCGAAAGCCCCCCCTCCCAGCCTTCTGTAGATGCCAACTTAAAATGGGTCTTGAAATACAAAGAAAGATAGGCTTACACGGGTCTTTGGAGTTTCTCTTACTTCCCCTTCCTAGGGACTTCCGGTGTCCTGGGGCTCAGCGGATGTCTAACGTGGTCCTCTCTACCTCCTCCTCCCAGTAACAAAGGCATGGAGCATCTATACAGCATGAAGTGCAAGAACGTGGTGCCCCTGTACGACCTGCTGCTGGAGATGCTGGATGCCCACCGCCTGCACGCCCCAGCCAGCCGCCAGGGAATGGCCTCGGAGGAGCCAAGCCAGAGCCAGCTGGCCACCCCCGGCTCCATGGCAGCACATTCCTTGCAAACATACTACATCCCCCCCGAAGCAGAGGGTTTCCCCAACACCATCTGAGTGCTCTCGGCCTCCCTCAAGGCTCTGAGAATCCCTGCAGCATTTTACCCATGTCATGCATCACTTTAGCGGAATTCTGTCTCCTGCGTACGCTCCGGCATGCATCCACGCCAGTGGTTTTCCAGTATGAGTGGTCGTTCGTTTGCTTGCTCAGTTCTTAGTGACACATCTTCTGCTGGGAACAGCCAAAGGGATTCCAGGGCTCAATCTTGGTAACAGCTCTCTTTCCCCCTTTGCTACCTTGCTGAGAATGAGGATTCCTGTAACTCTTCATGACCGAACTCAGCCTATGAGAGGACTGTGCATTGAAACTACTTGTCAAGGCCCAGGCCTGGAGAGTTGACATTTCACTTCTGATAAGCACTTTGTGATGGCTCCAAGAATAAGCCTCAGGAAAGAATTTAACGTGGCTCCTTTCATTGATGACTTGGAGAAAGCTAGCTCCAGAGTTCCTGACAGCGGCGTCTTGTATTCCTATAGGAACGTGTCACTTGGTAACACGTTCCACAAAGTGATACCTTTGTGGTTTGCTGCATTGCACGGCTGTAAGCACACTACTTGCCGATTGGCTACTCACTTCCCCTATAGGAATACAAGATGCACACAGGGAAGGAAGATCCCCCAATTGCCAAGCCCATGACAACTTAGTCCACTGCCCCTTCGGACTTGCTGAAATCACTCCTGCTGACTTTCCCATAGCACTACAAATGGGTCCCGGGTCCCGATTATAATCATTGCTTCCCAAGGACCTGTGGGAAATAGCAAGTTGATTTCAGCAAAGCCACCCCCATGTAGATCAATCTCCCTGTATGAGGTATAAGTTCTAGTTTTTTTTTTGTAGTTTTTATTTTCATTTTTATAAAAGAGAGCCCTCTGCCCCCAGCACTTGCTGTAAGAGCCCCTTTAAGACCTGTCCTTGTGGGGTCTTGTGTTTATCAGCAGAGGGAACTCTACTTGCTCTTCCCTGTGATTTACTTTGAATGATTTACTTGTAGGGGCCCAGCCATGATGAAGAGCAGTTTAAGTGAGCCAGCACCCACACCCTGGTGATTCTTCCTACTTCCTCCTCCTCCTGCTCCTCTCCCTCCTCCTCCTTTTCCTCCTCTCCTCCCTCCTCCTCTTCTTCCTGTTCCTCCTCCCCTTCCTCCATTTCCTCTTCTTTCTCTTCCTTCTCTTCTTCATCCCCTTCTTCTGCCTCCCCCCACACTTTTTTCTCCTCTACTTCTCCTCCTCCTCTTCTTCATGGGGCATGGGGCTAATCAGTAGATGTGCATGATGATTGTGGCTACTAGATAACATGAAAGAAAAGAGAGGAGAAACTGGATAAAACTGTGATGAAGGTCAGTCTTGCTCAAGGTGGCTGGCCACAGACTGCGGCTTCCCGGGAGTGCAACTTACAGACCCCAGGGCAGCACAGCGTCGCTGCCCGCTGCCCTGGGATCCATGGGCTGATCTGCCTCTTCGTTCCCCATGTGGCCCTGAGCAGAGGCAGCAGTGGACAGCTGTG
The DNA here is from genome assembly GCA_004027185.1 of Glis glis. NCBI lineage: Eukaryota > Metazoa > Chordata > Mammalia > Rodentia > Gliridae > Glis > Glis glis. The sequence continues at coordinate 93,098 of PVJS01000298.1, forward strand.
TTTCTTCAGTTGGCCCAGCTGCCTCAGGGGAAGGAAGCAGGGCTGTGATTGGAGCCCAGGCTGGGGGTGGGGCTGGAGGGACTACTTGTGCCCTTGGTTGTTCACAGTTCACCCAAGAATCAGCTAGTGTGGCCTTGGGAAGAAAATCCATTCCTCCCTCCCCCAGCCCATGTCCTTAAACTTCATAAACCAGTAGAATGAGACCAGAATGGGGCCACAAGAATCCTTTGACCAACAGGCTGAAATCGAAAGACTCGCCCCAGCCACAGGGTCACCTTTGTTTTTCTTACTGGAATTATGGGTTATTTCCTTTTTTAACTAAAAAGAAAGTTTGGCTTCCTTCTCTGACTTCGTGGTCTATAATTCGAACCCCGTTGAGAGGTGAGCCAAGAACCCCAGTGAGCTGCTAGGCTTCTCTTGGTAGGTCTTGTTTGGAAAAGTAAGTTTCATTAGTTTCTGGTTGCCCAGTTAAGTTACTACCAAAGGACTGGGAAACCGAGAGGGCCCAAAAAAAAGTTTTTTTTTTTCATAGATGTGCATCTAAATTTGGGGGCAATTTTATGTATCTGCGTTAAGAATATGTTTAAGAACATAATTCTTTTGTTGTTTGTTTAAGAAGCACCTTATATAGTATGATATATATTTTTTTGAAATTGCATTGCTTGTTTATCAGACAATTGAATGTAATAATTCTGTTCTGGATTTAATTTGACTGGGTTAACGTGCAAAAACCAAGGGAAAAATATTTAGTTCTTTTGTATATTTTTCAAGCTACCTTGTCATGTATGCAGTTATTGATGCCTAAAGCCTGGTGATTATTCATTTAAATGAAGATCACATTTCATATCAACTTTTGTATCCACAGTAGACAAAATAGCACTAATCCACATGCCTATTGTTGGATATTGAATGATAGACAATCTTATGTAGCAGAGATTATGCCTGAAAAGGAAAATTATTCAGGGCAGCTAATTTTGCTTTTACCAAAATATCAGTAGTAATATTTTTGGACAGTAGCTAATGGGTCAGTGGGTTCTTTTTAATGTTTATACTGAGATTTTTCTTTTAAAAAAATAAAAACAAAATAAAAAAAAAACCTCTAGGACTATAGATGATGTAATACCAGCTAAATCCAAACAATAATACAGTGGAGGGTCTTACATTTTTCATCTACTGTGTTTGTATTTCATGTTAAGATACTACTACATTTGAAATGGGCAGAGAACATCAGATGGTTGGAATGTTAGCCCAGGAGTTTCAAACAATTTTGGAAATCTTTTTTTTTTTAATTCTTATTTGAAGTGCCAATAATGAACTGCTGACATTTTTCAGCTGTTGTTGCTGTAGGGAGTAGGGGGCGTGCTGGAGAATCGCTCTACTGCTTTTCCCTCACTGTGAGGCAATTTAAACTTTGAAAGACATGATCCTCCGGGAGGGTCAGGGTAGGGTAGAGAAGTGGGTTTGGGAATTCGAAGGATGGGAAAAATGGGAATAAGAATATTGAAAGTATTCTGGCGCTGAGGGTAAGCGCCAAGTTTCAGTATTCCACTTCTGCACTGTAATCCAAAAATAACTAGCTCCATTGACCGCCATTTCCAAAATGGCAGCTTGAGTTCTGGGGAAGAATTAGCATCAGCAGTGACGTCCAAAGAATAGTGAGGGGTCCAAGCTTCTTCAAGCATTGCCTAGTTTGCTGTAATGGTGCCATAGTGCTCTCATGCCATCATAAGAGAGACTAGGTAGTCCAAAGAGATGACCCTATCAATGTAGGTTGCAAAATCCAGCCCCCAAGGAAGTGCAATCTTTGATAGATCTCCCTAGTTGTCTCACAAATATGTTTAACTATGCCATATCCTATGCCTTTTGGGGGCTAAATAAACAAGTGACTTACTGATCATTTGCTTCTACACACATTGAGGTGTTCTCACTTTGAAATGTCACACATTGAAAAGGCCATTGATTAAAGCCATTGGTTTAGAGAACCCTTAATGCTACATGAAACCAACTAACCAACTACAATTCCCTTCCTTGTCATACTTTCCAACTCGGAGATGGACTGTGGGTACTGGGAATGATTACTAGGACCATAGTCATGTCTGATTGTCACAGGCAGATCTGCTTGGGGAAACTGGTTCTTTGAAAGGCTAACAAGGCAACCATGATTCTCTTTGGTGTAAGACTTGGGAGGTTGATCCAGCTGACACTGCACATTTCCTAGATGAACCCCCTGAAAATTTACTCGCTTTCAACTGGAGCAAATGAATTTAACTGTGGTCCCAAATATCCATCTTTTCATTAATGTGATTATGCTCTGTTTTTAGCTGCATTTCCTTTCCATTTAAAGTGTGGTCTCCTTCTAAGTCATTTAAAATTGTTTTTTTAAGTAATTGCTGCCTCTATTATGGCACTTCGATTTTTCACTGTCTTTCAGAGACTTGAGAAATATTTCTATTCTTTCCTTTTTTTTTCTTTTTGCATCCAAATGTGCCTGAACTTTTTAAAATATGTAAATGCTGCCATGTTCCAAACCCATCTTTAACATATGTGTACAGAGCTGTGCACCCTGGAAATAACATACCGTCCCATGAGCAGGTGCCTAAGACATGGACCCCTTTGTGTTCGCAGAGAGGTCATTGGTCATAGAGACTTGAATTAATAAGTGACATTTTTGCCAGTTTTTGTTCTCTCACAGATATAAACAATGCTTTTGGTGCACTACATATTCTTCAGTGTAGAGCTCTTGTTTTATGGGAAAAGGCTCCAATGCCAAATCGTGTTTGATGGATTAATATGCTCTTCTGCCGATGCATACTATTACTGATGTGATTCCATTTTGTCGCAGCTTCGCTTTGTTTAATGAAACACTTGTAAACCTCTTTTGCACCTTAAAAAAAAAGTAAAAGAACTCAGCAGGATGCTTGAGCACCTGTAAACCATTTTCTCAATCTATTTGATGTTCAAATAAAGAATTCAACTAAAGACAACGAATCTGTGTGGTTTTTTTTTTAAGTGCTCCACTACTAGTCATGTGAAATCAAAATGATTTAAAGATCTGCAGAACACGGTGAGTCTGAACACCAGACCTGCCCCCCATTCCCCTCTCCCAGCTCTGTGACACTGAGTTCAGGTGTATGAACACTGACAGACTTGGCCTCAGTTCTTAGCTCCATTACATGCAAGTTTTAGGATCACTGCCAATTTATTTTTCAGAGCTTCAGCTTATCAACAGAATAGTGACAATAGCATTTGGTTGGTTGCAGGATGGTTCTGAGGAGTAAATGAGGCGCTCATTAAAAGAGTAGTTACTTTCTAATGCCTAGTTTCACTATAAGGGAGAAGGAAGCTTGAGAGCAGTTACTTATGAATGAGTGAGCACATGAATAAATGATCTGGAACATATATAATTAACTCAGTAACTCAGAACCTGTCTTCTTACCATAGAGGTAAAACAGGACGACTGGTCCACTCCCAGCTTGGGTCTCCACTCAGGACATCTTCCCTTCTCACAGCTACATGTGAGCTCCCCTTTACCTGTTTTCTCTATGACTAAACTGATGAGTTGGGGATATGGGGCGTATATTGAGAGGCTACATCACACCATATAGACACAGGCTCTGCAGCTAGATTACTCAGTTGGAATCCTTATCCTCATATTTATCATGTGACCTTGAGCCAGTTAACTTTGTACCTCAGTTTCTTCACTTATAAAGTCTCATCTGTTTTCCAATGCTACTGTGACAAAATACCTGAGGGTAGAACTTAGTAAGAAAAGTTTTATTTAGCTTACAGTGTTGGAGGCTGAAGATCCAATCACCATGGAGCCAGATCTGGCAAGAGCCTCATGGCAGGTGGCATTTTGATTAAGTGAGCATGAGAGGGATTACACGGTGAATCAGGAAGAGGCTAGTCCTGCTCTTTAGTAACAACCCTCCCTTGAGGGATCTAAGTGGGAAGCCAGGAGAACCGCATTAATCCCTTATGAGAGCAGCACCCCTTGTTCTAAGCCCCACCTCTTAAAGGCTCCACTACCTCTCAGCATTGCCACACTGAGGGCCAAGCTTCCAACACAGGACCCACATCCAAACCATGCATAAAGATAAATAACGGCACCATCTTCCTGGAGGGGCTGTTGTGAAGCCCACACAGGCTCATCCATGGAGGTCATCTAAAGGCAGCGGTTAACATGGTTTCTCTCTTCCCAGAATCCTCTGCAATATGTGGCTGGTTGACTTCTTTACGAGGCTGGGTTAGGTTCTTCATGTTTGAATCATTTGATTCCAAGGAGATATTTCACAGTCTGGGAACTTCATAGTCTTCCATTGGAGTGTGTCCCAGTGGGAACACCTGACTGAGGGGTGATCCAACTTAGACACTGGCTAAAGTTCATATTCTCCAATGATACATACTCGCAAGACTTTGGGGACATTTAAATTCAGAATTATCAGGCTTAGATTTTCTTCTCCAGAAATATAGAATATATGCTTTCTGGAAGCAACACTTTTATTAACTTTTCATTATTTGATCTATGTGCATTAAGGATCCAGTTCTAAGTTCACATCCATGGTAGCTTACAATTGCAATATTTATAAATACCACAAAAAGAGTCAAGCTAAGAGCAAGGGAATAATGTTCAATCATGTTAGAGATAACGTTTTCCAATGGAACTGCCAGTGGATGGCCTGGGCCACCAGGTTGAAGGTAAGGGTGAGGAAATTTCTCCACAGCAGGAGACGCTGTGTATGGACTGGACAGAAATGCATACAGTCCAAGGTGTTCTTGAAGAGATTCTCTTAGCAAATGGAAGAGTGTTTGATTCTCCTTTCCTCTCTGTTATGGTTTGAATTTAGAATGTCCCCCATACCTCACATAGCCAAGGCAGCCATGTTGAAGACAGGACTTGGTTGCTAAGGAAGGGGTCCCTGGGGGTGTGGCCTTGGGGTTACATATGGTCCCTCCTCCCCTTGCTTGCTCTGTTTCTCTGCCTCCCGATGCCATGCCCTGAGCTCTGCAGGTGTAACTGACCTAACATGGACTGAATCCCTGAAATCTCCAGAACTGTAAGCAAATAAATCTTCCTTTCTCTAAGTTGTGGTGGTCAAGTGTTTCATATTACAGCAGTGAGAATGTTGACTGAACACACCCTGAGAAAAACCACACACATACGCACTCACATACACAAAAGTACCATTTATTGAGTCCTTCCCAATGCCAGGTACTTGTATTATTCCGTATTTCCAGGCAATTTTTCCAGTTCCCATTTGAGAGTGAAAATATGGTTGTCAGTGTTTTTTAGATGAGAAAGTTGAGGCTTAACACAGTTATGGAAACTTCCCAAGGTCAGGAATCTTGTGAATGGCAGACACAGGATGAATCTTCCTGACCTTATCCTTAAATGGTGAGAAGTACCACTTTAAGCTCCCTGGGGGTTACTGAAAGTCACAGAGTGCCTATAAAATTGTACTGGAGGACCCAAAAAATTGCTAACTTTGCACTTCAACAAGCTTTCACATTCTAGAGTAGAAATGTTATAGGACAATAATCTCTCCTAGAAATAAATTGTTATAGGGCATGGTCTCTTTCTCGATTCTTGCTCTTTCCACAAGAATGATTTCAAACAGAAAATGCAAATAGGGGAGCATAGAGGTTTATTTGGGGAGATGGTGGTATAGTGGTATAGTTTAAGAGAAGGCTGGGAAAAGGGGTTATGCTGGACAGAGTCTGGAACAGTCCCCCAAGTGGGAGGTGGTATGTGTCTTGGAAAGCATTCTCACTGCTGTGACCCAAAAAACCTGATCACACAACTTAGAGAAAAGAAGATTTATTTGCTCACAATTGTTGAAGACTTCAAAGTTTCAGTCTATGTCAGGCCAGGCCTGCCAGAGCTCAGGGCATGGCAGTGGGAAGCAGAGAGAGGGAGAGATCAAGGGTTCTGCTCTCCTATCATAGAGCCTAGAAGCAAGAGAGATAGCCAGCAGCGAGGGGATTCAAAGACAAAATTACAGTCCCTAAGGCCAGACTACCAGAGACCCATCTTCTCCAGCCACACCCCACCTGCCTAGGTTACCACCCAGTAAATTCATTACAATGAATGCATCCACTGTTGAGATTAGAACCCTCATGACAAATGCATCAACTCTGAACATTAGTGGATGATCTCTTCAGGGGACGTTCTATATCTACCCATGACAGCATGGAACAAAGCAGAGAAAGGGTCCGTCATGGGCCACTTCCTGGAGTGAAAAATAACGGTGGCAAGTCTTCTACCTGGTTGAGCTTTACTCAGTCTGGAAATGTTCTCCTCATGCATATGCATTGGGGAGGTCACTATCTCTTTTGGAGCCAACCTTAGTGCTTCTGCACTGTTTCTACGATGTCGGAAACTTTCCCTTCAGTGCCAAAGTGAAACCAGTGTGCGGGTCGGGTGGGGGTCATGTGTCTAAAGTGGCAATATAAATGATACCATAACTGACAGAGCCATCTTTGGGGTAGTCAGTTTGGCCTCTAGATATCCCTCCTGATATTGCTGCAGTTCTCTAAGGGCGGCTGGGGGGAGGGTGTCCATATGTCCTTTCATGAGGGCCTGCTTAACTTCCCCTCAGATCCATCCTAATCTTGCCCTTACCTGCTCATTTCTATCTAGCTGCCTCACAGAAAGAAAAAGTCAATTTTTTTAAGGAAAAATATGATTTTTTTAAAGAAACACACCTCTGTAGGCAGGACACTTCCTGCTGTGCTCCCTCCTCCTGACCGTGGCCCTTGGGAGGAGAACTTGAGGGGCGGCTCTTCCGCTGTTGTCCTTGACACTTAGTGGGCACCGTGCTCTTGCGTGTCTGAGGTCATACCAGGCAGCTCCCTTCCAGAAGAATGATTTTCCCTTGGGCCTGGGCAGCAGGAGGAGTTCAAGTTCCAGCCGATGACCTGAGGCCTTGAAGCCCGCGACAGTGGTGCTCTTGTAGCAGCACGGCCCATTTCAGAGTCTGCTGGTACCTGGGCCAGGCTCAGTGCCTCCCATAAGATGCGGACCATCTCCTGTCTCCCTGGGACCAGGACCATGACCAAGGCCTTGGGCATCTGAGCAGAATGGACAAAGGAACAGCTTTGATCCTAACTAGGCGAGAGTGGAAAGAATTAAACAAGAGCAAGGAAGCACTGGGGCCAACATTTTAGAAAGCAATTTTTGAAACTGGATGGAACAGTCTCAGTGCTGGGCCCAGGTTGGGGATAGGGACAGTGCCCTCAAGTGGCTGAGCCAGACCCTTAGCCAAGCGCCAGTCCCCAAGGGCAGCCAATGGATGATGGTCAAGCACAGGGCACCTGAGTCTGGATGACATCACCAGGCTCTTTCTTTTCTCTTGGGGGGGGGGTTGTAATCCTCCAGAGACCTAAACAGCCCCAGGCAGATGCTGACATGTAGAGTCTCCAATGTCTGAGGGGAGCTGAGGGCTGGGAATAAAACAAACTCCCCAGTTAGGACACGTTAGTAGAAATGGGGCACAGGAAATTTCAGAGTATCAATTTTATCTTTCTGCCTCCTCTACTTTTTGTGATTACAGAAAGAGATGAATGTTCCGCCATAATGACATAGCCTCTCTTGCCTTCCATTTTTTTTCCTATGATACTGGGGATGGAACCCAGGGGCATTCTACCTCCATGATACACCCCCAGCCCTTTTTATTTTTTATTTTGAAACCAGGTCTCACTAGGTTGCTGGGACTCTTGCCAAGTTGCTGAGGCTGGCCTCAAACCTGAGATCCTCCTGTCTGAGCCTCCAAGTACTGGAATTATAGTCATTCACTACTGCACCTGGCTCCCATTGCCAAGCTCACTACTTTTCCATAGATTGGTAGAAGCTGGAGCCACCTTGGTTTCTACCCTTTCTGGGTTCAGGACTTTCTCATGTCTGGGCCCAAGTTTAAGTCAGTTGGTGCCAACATTGCCAAGTAATTAAAATAAACTTCTATACCCAAACCTTCTATCTTTTCATAAGCCCACTTAATGCTTTTCCTTGTATAGGTTGAGCATCCCCAATCTGAAAATCTAAAATGCATCAAAATCTTTCAGTTTTTGAGTGCTGACATGATGCTAAAAATGTTTTAGATTCTGAAGCACTTCAGATTTTGGATATTTTGATTCAGGGTACCCGATTGGTAGAATCTGTACAAATATTAAAAAATAAAAAAAAACTCTTCTAAACACTTCTGGCTTCAAGCATTTCAGATAAGGAATACTCAACCTGTATACATTTCTTTAGCATCTGGGAATGGATAGGATTATAAGGATTGTTGGATGTGATTTAAAATAGTTAATAATTAATGGCCATTTATTCTAGTTTGCAACCCATTCTTCTGCATGAAGCATCTTGAAGCTCTATTTGGGTGCCTTCAGCCCTTCCCTTCATTTGAAGGAAATGCCTCCCTGATGTGGTTGAGCCTCAGAAACTGTCCTGTACCTGGAGTTCCAGAGGGAAGGGAGTGACAGGCCCAGCAGCTCCCAGAGAAGGTGACATGGCCACAGATGCTGACTGCAGGCTCCCGCCCTCCCTCTTCCCCTCCAGCCTATGGTCTGGGTCCCTGGGCATTAAAACATGTTCTTTCTATTTATAAATGTGGAAACACTCAAGAATCTTTACAGCTTAAGCTCTGCTGAGTGTGGATGAACTTACAAATTCAATCAGCCCATAAAAACGTTAACCAGGTCGCAAACCTTCTTCTGGCCTTTCCTACAGCCACTGACTTCCCAGCAAAGGCAGCTGAGGGCAGGTCGCAGGGCTGCAGAGGCTGAGCAGCGCACAGAGTGCCCACATAGTAACTCGCTCTGGCTGCACAGCTAGGAAGTAGCAGAGCTGGGCATGGAGCTGAAGTGTTTTGACTCCAGTCTCTGCTATAGGCAGAACTTCTCTAAGACTTGGACAAAAAGGGCTTTATAAAAGTCCGGGTGCTTAGTTCCCCTATCAGTTCTCCCATTCTGATGAGTGGCCTCCGCAGGACAGGTGCGGGGAGGAGTGAGCACTGCGGGGACAGCACTGAGCCCTCTGCAAAGCCAGGTGCAGTGGGCAGAATCTCGCGAGAGGTTGTTGAGCAGAAGCGCTTTGGTCTCTGGCCCCTGCATCTGGAGAGAGAGCAAGAGAGCAGGCCAGCCCTGGGAGAAGCTGCCCGGCCTCCCCTCCACCCCTGGGGCTCGGGCGGCCTCGACGACCTGATCACCTGCATGCAGCGTGACTTCTGGTGGTGGGTAGCAGCCTCAGAAGTTTCTTTTCTTCCTTCCTTCCTTCCTTCCGTCCTCCCTCCCTCCCTCCCTTCCTTCTTTCCTTTTTTTTTTTTTTTTTTTTTTTCAGTTTTGGGGTTTTTACCCAGGGACATTCTACCTCCAAGCTACACCCCCAGCCCTAGTTTTTATTCTTTATTTTGAAACAGGGTCTCAGTAAGTTGCGGAGGGCCTCACTAAGTAGCTGAGGCTGGCCGCGAACCTGGATCCTCCGGTCTCAGCCTCCCAAGTACTGGGATTACAAGCGTGTGCCACCATGCCCAGCTTTCTTTTTTTCTTGAACTAGTGTCTCATGTGGACTTCTCCCCCAGGGAAGTTCTTCAGTAGGGGTTCAGCAGGTCCTCTGGTCCACGACCCTCATCACAAGTGGTGGCTTCTGTCACCTTTATCCTTAAGCCTTGAAACCAACCAAGGATTCAGGATGAACCCCCGGAGTGAAGTCATCCCTTAGGAATAGGCTGCTTTTCATAAGTGACCTGTCACCATTTATTTGAGACATACCAAAATTTTTTTCTAAATTAAAAAGAAAATCAAATATTATTTCCTTTTACAAGAACGGAATTACCTTTTTCTTTGTCTTTTAAAATTACTACTATTCTTACAGCAATTTGGGTCTAAAAGCCAAATCATACTCCCTGTCAAATTTAAATAATAAAAGTGTTTAAAACAGTTTCTCCCATTATGACTGTAGTCACAATTTAATGTCTTTCATCTCTGTCTCTCCAAACTTCTTCCTTGCCTTATGCAGTTAGCATATACACGTGGGCTTTCTTCCTACAAAATTGGAATCACATTATACAAATTATTCTACATGTTGTTATTTAAAAGTTAAGAATGTATAGTAAGCATCTTCCCTAATCAATACATATAGATTGATCTTATTTAAAAATGAGTTAAGCTGGGCGTGGTGGTGCACGCTTGTAATCCCAGTACTTGGGAGGCTGAGACCAGAGGATCTGGGTTTGCGGCCAGCCTCAGCTACTTAGCGAGGCCCTCCGCAACTTAGTGAGACCCTGTTTCAAAACAAAGAATAAAAAATAGGGCTGGGGGGGTAGCTCGGGGGAAGAATGCCCCTGGGTTCAATCCCCAATACCACAAAAAAATAAAAATAAAAATGAGTTGTCTCATAGTAAATACTAGGTGTGCACTATAATTTATTCAACAAACCTCCTGCTGACTGATATCTAGGTTGCTAAAAAAATAAATAACAACAGGAAGTATTCATGTCTTGTTCCTAATCGGTTTTGAGACAATTGCCTATTCTTTTAGAAAATGCCATAGTAATTCCTTCATGTCAACTATGAGAAGAATTCCAAGGAGAGTATAGCTCTATTAGAAGAAAAAACAAGCAAATATTTGCATAATCTTAGAGTGGAAAAGGCCTTCTTAATATAGATTATCCAGAATCTACAAAGGAAAAAGAACCCAGCAGATTGGATGACATACAAATTCAAAGTTTCTGTGTAACTAAAGGAACTGAAGTCAAGACAAACCACCTAAAGGGTTAATTTATTTCCCATACAAAAAGTTCCTTGAAAACAATATAAAACTGTAAAAAAAAAGAAAGAAAAATTGTCAGAGGATAAAACAGACTTTACAGGAGAGGTATTACAAATAGCATAATTATGATATAAACTAGTAATAAAAAGGCAAATTTGACAATGTGCTACTGTTGCCCGAGTTGGGCAGTATTTTAGAAAATTGATAACATCTAGCTCTGTCCAAACTTGTCCACACATGGAAATTGCCTGCAGAGCTTCAAACAAATACCAATTTCCCAGAGACCAGGATTTAATTGGTTTGAGGCGTGGCCTGGGGTTCTAAAAATTTTAAGTTCCCTGAAAGATTTGAATATGTAGAATTTAGACATTAATAATTTGAGACTAATTCCACTCTTGTAGACTTAGGGAGGCTAAAACGGAAAGGTGGCTCCCAGCTCCACTGTGAGTGGGACAGTAAATCACTGCCACTTTTTCAGGAAGTAATCCGGCAGAATTGATTAAATGTACTAAACGTCAGAACATATAAACCTTGTGACTCGGTAATGCCACCTTGAAGAATTCATCTAGAGAAACAAAAGCAGCGGTTCACAAAGATAAACACGCATGTCCAAGCAGGGATGTCCACAAAGACAAACACACATGTCCACGCAGGGATGTCCACAAAGACAAAGAGACGTCCACAAAGACAAACACACTTGTCCACGCAGGAATGTCCACAAAGACAAACAGATGTCCACAAAGACAAACACACACATCCACGCAGGGATGTCCACAAACACAAAGAGATATCCACAAAGACAAACACACACGTCCACGCAGGAATGTCCACAAAGACAAATAGATGTCCACAAAGAAAAACACACACGTCCACATAGGAATGTCCACAAAGACAAACACACACGTCCATGCAGGGATGTCCACAAAGACAAAGAGACATCCACAAAGACAAACACACATGTCCATGCAGGAATGTCCACAAAGACAAACAGATGTCCACAAAGACAAACACACATGTCCACACAGGAATGTCCACAAAGACAAACACACATCCACGCAGGAATGTCCACAAAGACAAACACACACATCCAAGCAGGGACGTCCTCAAAGATAAACACACATGTCCAAGCAGGGATGTCCATGAAGACAAACACACACGTCCATGCGGGGATGTCCACAAAGACAAACACACACGTCCACACAGGGATGTCCACAAAGACAAAAACACACGTCCATGCGGGGACATCCATAAAGACAAACATACGTGTCCATGCAGGAATGTCCACAAAGATAAAAACACACGTCCAAGCAGGGACATCCACAAAGACAAACACACACATCCACGCAGGAGTGTCCACAAAGACAAACACACACGTCCATGTGGGGACGTCCACAAAGAGAAACACACATGTCCACGCAGGAGTGTCCACAAAGACAGATACACACGTCCACGAGGGGATGTCCACTGCAGTACTGCTTCCCAGCGGACTCCTGGGATAACAAAAATATAAACACACACATCCATGCAGGAATGTCCACAAAGATAAACACACACGTCCACGCAGGAATGCCCACTGCAGCATTGCTTAACTGCAGTCTCCTGGGAGAACACAACCACTGAAAAATGAAGCAGGTTTGTTTCACTTAGCAATGTGACAAATAGAGGCAGAGGAAGGTTCAGTGGGGGAGGGGAGAAGATGGGGAAGTGCGGGTCAAAGGGTGTAAAGTAGCAGCTATGTAGGGTGAACAAGTTCAGAGATCTAATGTTCAACGTGAGGACTGAAGTTAATAAGATTGTACTGTAGTAGGGATTTTTGTTAAACGGATAGCTTTTAGTTACTTCTGGAGCACAGAAAGTTACCACACGAGGTGATGGTTGTGCGATCTCTTTCACTCTATGCACCATTTTACTGTCAATATGTATTCCATAACATTATGTCATAAGCCTCAAATATACACGATAAAATTTACTTTACTTTGGTACTGGGGATTGAACCTAGGGAGGGGCATTCTACCTCGAGCCTTTTTTATTTTTTATTTTGAAACAGGGTCTCACTAAATTGCAGAGGGCCTCATTAAGTAGCTGAGGCTGGCCTCGAACCTGCGATCCTCCTGTCTCAGCCTCCCAAGTACTGGGATTACAGGTGTGTGCCACCATACCAGACTGTAAAATTTACTTTAAAAAAAAGAAAGGATGAGCTATCCAGCACAGTGAAGGTGAATGCCTATAGACATATCGACAGAATATTATTATATGAAAAATGCAATTTAAAGAGTAATTTTTAAAAACATGTATATTAGCCGGGCGTGGTGGCGCACGCTTGTAATCCCAGTACTTTGGGAGGCGGAGACCGGAGGATCCGGGTTCGTGGCCAGCCTCAGCTCACTCTCTCTCTCTCTCTCTCTCTCTCTCTCCCTGTCTTTCTCTCTCTCTACCTAGTGAGGCCCTCTGCAACTTCGTGAGACCCGGTTTCAAAATAAAGTATAAAAATAGGACCAGGGGTGTAGCGCGGAGGTAGAACGCCGCTGGGTTCAATCCCCGGTACCGCAAAAAAAAAAAAAAAAAAACATGTATATTGCTTGAATGAGAAAATCAAAACCATAAAAGTTAACATAAAATTAGAAAATGATCACAAAAGTGATAGAAAACAAATTTTCTTTAGAAAATAAGAAAATCATTTATAATTAAAATAGTTCATTTTTTTAACAATTAGCCTGTAAAATGGATGCACATGCAGAGAAATGGTGTTTGTCCTAAGATATATTAAAACTTATACTAAAGTCACTGGTCTACTAGTATATTAGTAGTTATAATATACATTTATATCATGCATTTTTATTTTTACTTACATATTTTCTGTTTTATATATATTATATATATTATATATATATATATTTTTTTTTTTTCTTTTTTGCGGTACTGGGGATTGAACCCAGGGGCATTCTACCTCTGAGCTACATCCCCAGTCCTATTTTTTTTTTTTTTTTTGCGGTACCGGGGATTGAACGCGGGGGCGTTCTACCTCCGCGCTACGCCCCCGGCCCTATTTTTTATCCTTTATTTTGAAACCGGGTCTCATGAAGTTGCAGAGGGCCTTGCTGAGAGAGAGAGAGAGAGAGAGAGAGCGAGCAAGAGAGCTGAGGCTGGCCGCGAACCCGGATCCTTCGGTCTCCGCCTCCCAAAATACTGGGATTACAAGCGTGCGCCACCACGCCCGACTTCCTATTTTTTTATTCTTTATTTTGAAGCAGGGTCTCACTAAGTTGTGGAGGGCCTCATTAAGTAGCTGAGGCTGGCCACAAACCTATGATCTTCCTGTCTCAGCCTCGTAAGTACTGGGATTACAAGCGTGCGCCACCACACCCGGCTTCTGTATTATACATATATATTATTACTATACTCAACTATATTATCTACTGTTATAATTAAAACAGCAATGGCCAGATAGATCAACAGCACAGGATACAGTCCAGATTAAAAATCCAGATTGTTTTGAGGAACCTCTATCCTAATTTTCATAGTGTGATCTTCATAGCTGTTGTACTAATTTTTTTTTTTTTTTTTGGCGGTACCGGGGATTGAACCCAGGGGCGTTTTACCTCCACGCTACACCCCCGGCCCAATTTTTTATCCTTTATTTTGAAACCGGGTCTCACGAAGTTGCGGAGGCCTCACTAAATAGCTGAGGCTGGCCGCGAACCTGGATCCTCCGGTCTCTGCCTCCCAAGTACTGGGATTACAAGCGTGCACCACCATGCCCGGCTGTTGTACTAATTTATACTCCCACCAACAGTGTACAAGAGTTCCTATTTCCCCACACTCTCTCCAGCAAGTATTATCGTTTGTATTCGTGGTGATTGCCATTCTAAGTGTAGTTAGATGGAATCTCAGTGGAGTTCTGACTTGCATTTCCCTGATTGCTGATGATGTTGAACAGTTTTTCATATATTTGCTGAATGTATAATTTTTTTCCTATATTTGCTTTGAATCTCACTATGATGTATAATTACAATGCACCAATAAAATTATTAAATAAATAAAAATAAAATCATAACGATAAACAATCCAGATTTATCTGGAAACTTACTGTTTGATGCAGCTGACACGAAGAGTCATGGGGAAGATGGGAACCTGCTGTCACCACTGGGCACTGTGGCCGGGGGGAGAGGGCTAAAGGGCCCTCATATGGGGCCACCTGGGGCAGGCGGTGGCCCGGAAGCCCAGCCTGGAGCGAGTGTGGCACAGGTGTAGGTTTCCAGGTGACACTGATGCTTCTGACTGGGAACATCATGTAGGAAACCATGGGCCATGTGCACCCCTGAAGTTCTCACCAACCTGCACATCCCAGGGGAAGGTGTGGTCCAAGGGTGGGACCTGGACAGAGCTGGCTTTCTGCCAAAAACTGTGGTTTGATTTCTGAGCCTGATTTCTGAGCCTGACAGCTGAAATGTGTGCAGCGGGGTGTAGGCCTGGCCGGGAATGGGCGTCTGCCGGACCCTACAGGGAGTCTTCAGCAGGGAGGTCTGGACTTCTCCTGGACCATCTGTGGCAACTGATGTGGCACCTATAGCTCAGCTTACAAGGGACTCTGTCCTGGTACAATTGTGACTGGAATTCAGGTTCTCACGGCTGTATTAGGTAACAGTTTAAAAATTGTGTAAGCCTGATTCATTTCTCCAAACCTTCCTGTTTGAGAAAGATTACCCCCCAAGTTCCACCACGCTTTCCTCGGCTCCCAGACTAAATGTTCCTTGTTCAGATTGCCTGGCAGAGCACTGCCCTGCTTTCATGAGCCATTCATGGTATCAGCTCAGAAATAGACACGTAGACCAATGGAACAGAATAGATTCAGAAACAAATCCTCATATTTGTAGCCAGTTGATTTTTTGACAAAGGTGCCAAAAACATACGCTGGAGAAAAGACAACCTTTTCAACAAATGGTATTGGGAAAACTGGTTATCCATTTGTAGAGGAATGGAATTAAATCCTTACCTCTCACCCTGCACAGGAGTCAACTCAAGATGGATCAAAGAGGCTGGGCGTGGTGGCGCACACTTGTAATCCCAGTACTTTGGGAGGCGGAGACTGGAGGATCCGGGTTCGCGGCCAGCCTCAGATCTCTCGCTCTCTCTCTCCCTGTCTCTCTCTCTCTTTCTCTCTCTCTCTCTCTCTCTCTCTCTCTCTCTTTATCTCTCTCTCTCTCTCTCCCTCTCCCTCTCCCCTTTGTGAGGCCCTCCGCAACTTCATGAGACCCGGTTTCAAAATAAAGTATAAAAAATAGGGCCGAGGGCGTAACGTGGAGGTAGAACACCCCTGTGTTCAATCCCCGGTACCGCAAAAAAAAAAAAAAAAGATGAATCAAAGACCTAAAAATTAGACCAAAGACTTTGCGATTACCAGAAGAGGACATAGGACCAACACTTCAACACATAAGTACTGGTAGAAATTTCCTCAATAAGACCCTGAAAGCTCAGGAAATTAGAACAAGAATTAATAAATGGGATGGCATTAAATTAAAAAGCTTCTGTGCAGTAAAGGAAACCATCAAGAGTCTAAAGAGAGAGCCTTAGCCGGGTGTGGTGGCACACGTTTGTAATCCCAGTACTTGGGAGGCTGAGACAGGAGGATCGCAGGTTTGCAGCCAGCCTCAGCTACTTAGTGAGGCCCTCCGCAACTTAGTGAGACCCTGCTTCAAAATAAAGAATAAAAAATAGGGCTGGGGGTGTAGCTCAGAGGTAGAATGCTCCTGGGTTCAATCCCCAATACTGCTAAATAAATAAATGAATAAATAAATAAATAAATAAATAAAGCAAGCGAGACTACAGAATGGGAGATCTTTGCGAGCTACTCCAAAGAGCTTAATAAACTTAAAACTAAAAAAAATCCAAAAATGGGCAATTAAACTGAATAGACACTTCTCAAAAGAAGAAATACAAATGGCCAATAAATATATGAAAAAATGTTCAACATTTTCAACTTTTCAATGGCTTTTGACCCAGAGGCTGCAGGCGGCCGCTCAGCAGAGATTCCGGAAAATACCGTTTCCCTTTTTCATCTGAATGAAAAAGTGAGACATTTCATCCAAATGCAGGCCTCTCTGGGGTAGTCTCCAATGGCTTCCTGGTGGATCCTGTCCCGCTCTGAGGGAGAGGTTAGGGAGAAGCCAGGAAACGCAGAACAAAAGTCATTCCTCCTCAGTCTCATGATTTCCAGGTTGCTTTAGGTATGACGATCAGCCACAGTTACCACAGTGTATTATTAAATCTAAAACGGCAGTGATTGCTCTCAGCAAAACCACTCCTTTCTTCACACAAATTAGCTTCTAAGTGCCACATATGACTAAGCAGAAAATTGGCTCTGGGCTTGTCAACCGCCCTACCTGCCTCCATTTCCACAGACCACAGCTGTGCTCTTCCAAGACACATCCTGCTGTGACATTAATTGAGTGATGGAGTTCAAAGGAGAGGAAACTTGTATTAATTACCCACTTGAACGGGTAATTAGCACGCAGTTGTGGGGTCTTGGCCAGGATTTGAGGGCCTGGAGCAGCTCCAGCCATGGGGGCATCTGCCGTATGATGCTCTTTCCAGGTATATCTGGACCGACTTGGCATCTGAAACTATTTTAATTTCCTCACAAGTGTCTGTGGATGACAGGTGATGCTGAGGGTGGTCGGTGGGCACAGAGCAAGGAGCCCAGCCACGGGGCTGTCCTCGGCCAGCGTACCTCCTTGGGGGCCCTGTCTTTCTGGCCGTGATGGGCTTGCATAAATCATCTCACTCCATTGTTTATGATCTTTTATATGGCCTGCCAATAAAATTTTGTAGCTAAAATTTCTTAATATGTGGTCCCTGGGCTATAAACCTGTCTACCTCAACTTGCCTTTCTACAGTAAATAGCCCTAGGCTTGCCAAATTTCCATTTGAAATTCATTTGAAGGCACCTCTTCTCACTTCTTGCAAGAACAAGGGGTGTTGCTGCCACCCCATCTTCCAGGAGGCCGGTTCCAGTCCTCAGGCATGGTTTCTCCGAAAACCTTCCATTCCTCCCTGGATGACTTAAGTTGCTACTTTTAGCTTCTACCCCTTTATTTTTGCATCTTTACTTTATGGGTTCTTTGTTCACCTTTCCTAACAATTCTTGTGTGCTTGTGCAAATCACCTTACCAAAGTGTTATTAACCCCTCCCTTCCCGCGCTCCCAGCCAGCTGGTGGTCTCTTTACCCAGGCCCTTCCCCGCACACACTCACATCTTGCTTGCTCTCCGGGCCACAGCAGGGCTCCCGCCAGTCCCTTCTACAGGAACCTGAGCCTCTTCAACTGCCATCAGTCTCCTCTTACCACTTTACTATTCTCAAAACACCCTTCCTTTCCACGAAGGCTTTGATGAACACATCTTCTCTCTCTGTTGCCAGGTAACTGCTGGGTGCAGGAGAGAAAGCTCCTAATACGACCCCATTCCCTCCATCGGAAGGCACCTGAGGTTGTGAGGGCTCCGGGCAGAGGTCCTGGTCTCCTCTGTCTCGGGCACCGTCCTTGCTCCACTGATGGAGTTATCATCTGGGGGACGCCATGACCTCAGCTTCAGTGTGTACACTCGCCAGGGCTCCCTACTGTGTTACTCTTCCAGTGAGCTGTCGGGGGCCAGGGGTGTAGCTCAGTGGTAGAGCGTGTGCTTCGTATGTGCAATGCCCTGGGTTCGATCTTTAGTCTGGAAGATGTTTTTTCTGTGCAACATTCTACATTGGATTCTTCAGTGATGGGCGAGGCCTGGGAAGTGAGTGAACTGTCACGTGGAGAAGAAATGCCTCTCAAGTCCTGTGCTCACCTTTGCCATGACTCCTGTCTCGTCCTGTGACCGGTTCCTAACAATGGCAATTTGTGAAGGGTTGGACTGCTGGGGGACAAGGCCTCTGCTTCCAGGTGTGGCCACTTTGGGGCACAGGAGTGACAGGGAAGTAAGGCCTATAGAGTGACCCATCTTAGATGGGCGCACAGGGGAGCCTTCAGTCCCAATCCGTGCCTCTGCAGAAGCAGGAGGGCGGGACACTCCAAGCACAGCTTTGTCTTCTCTATGCAATAACATTGTTCCCTGAGGGGATTCAGGGGACATCAGACAGGAATAGCCAGACATACAAAGCAAAGTGAGCTACTAAAAATGTCTCATGAGAAAAGTTCGGTACATGGAAGTCTTAAGTACCACTGGAAAATTCTTCAAGGAGGAGGGGACTTGAGAGCTGAGTCTTGCTAGGAAAGAGAGAAGAGAATGGTGAAAATAAAAATATGGAGTTAAGAAAATATAGGGCAGTGCCTGTTAACAGTCAGGCATCTGTTTGAAATGCAAGCTCCTAGGCCCTGCCCCAGGGATTGATGGAGAAGGTCGGAAATGAGTCCGGGAATTGGAAAGCTTAACAGGACACAGGAGCCCTGGCGAGATGGTCCCCAATTTTCATGCTTCGTGGAAACCCCGGAAGACAGCACTTCAGTTTACTCTACAAACTTGCTTTAGAGCAGGAGTTATAAACCATAATATTCATGGGCTGGTATAGGCAGCAAGAGAAGATGATGGGATATAAGTGCAAATTGGAAAACCATCTCCTCCATTTCTTCAAGAGATAACAGCCAGGAAGCCCCAGAAATTACTGCCGTGCAGGAAATGTGCTCATGGCACCCGAGCCTTTGGTTTCCAAGAGAAGCCCGAGATCTAGGTTTTATAACCCCCTACCTAAATTATTAAGTGATTGATTAAAATGTTATAAGCATCAACTAATTCCATAAGGGCCACCAAGGTCAGAGAGGCAGAATGAAATGTTGTACATTTGGACTTGAATGATAGGCTAGAATTGTATTTTATCTGGTGGCCAATGAACAAGAGAAAGCTTTGCAGCAAAAGAAGGCTGTAAGAAGATCCATGCGGCTGGTGTATATCCTTAAAGCAGAGTGGAGAAGAGGCCTCAGATAGGAGATCCTGGGAGGCTCTTCCAATCATGAAAAGGAATTGAGCCAGGTGTGGTGGTGTGTACCTGTAATCCTGGTACTTGGGAGGCTGAGACAGGAGGATCACAGGTTGGAGGACAGCAAGACTCAGCAACACAGCAAGACTCTCAGCAACCTAGGAGACCCTGTTTCAAAATAAAAAAAATAAAAAGGGATGGGGTGTAGCTCGGAGGTGCAATGACCCTGGGTTCAATCCCTAGTATCACAATAAATAAATAAATAAATAAATAAATAAATAAATAAATAAAGGAAGGAAGGAATGAAGGAAGGAAATAATGAAAGAAAGATGTCAGGAAGCAGGAATTCACTGAGATCCATTGACTGTAGAAGGAAGAAGGGGAAAGCAATTCTCTAGATTCTTTTTTGTTTGTGGTACTGAGGATTGAACTCAGGGGCATTCTATCTCTGAGGTACACCCCCAACCCTAATTTATTTTGAAACAAGGTCTCACTAAGTAGCTGAGGCTGGCTGCAAACCTGTGATCCTTCTGTCTCAGCCTTTCAAGTCCTGGGATTACAAGTGTGCTCCACTACACCTGGCTAGATGTTTAAATATGTCCTACCTCCAATCTTCATTTTCCTTTAATATATACTTAGATTCCAGCTTCATTTATTCCACAAAGCAGATAATTAAGGTTTTACTCTGATGAGTACCTGCTTCTGATCATGAAATTCTGAGTCACTTTTTTTTTTTTTCGAGGAAAAAAACCACAGACAAAATATTTTACAGTATCTATAATAAATGCAAAGAAATCAATACAAACAAAACTTGGCTTTAGCAAACTGTACATACATAAATATCTTTTTTAATACTATAACATTCAACTTTTTTTTCACATAAAGCCTTCTGTGATCTTATTTATTACATCGGATTTTTCTTTATACCTTTTTAAAAAGTGCCTTTTAGATTTACAGCTTGTGCTTCTAAAGCAAAAGTTAGCACATCATGCCCCAAAGGAAAACAAGGTAAAAAGGAAGCTGCCATATAAGCTCTTAAAAATTGTATGTTACAAGGTTCTAAAATCTCTTCAGCACTGGTTGGTGGGTAGATTGTATGGGACTGACATGGCGCTCGGGAGGGTCGTGGGTTGGGTTCATGGAGCAGCACCATGGAAAGGCTGTCCAGAGGGTCTACTGAAGTCCTTGGCTATGCACTGAATGGGCCAAGGGCCCAGAATTCGTAAGTCCAGGGAATTTGGGCTATCCTTATGCAGTCTCTTTAGTAGCAAGGTTCAGACTCCCAAACAGTATTTCTTCCACACCTTCTATTTACTCTCCAAGTTCCTCCTCTGAGGCCATGACTTGCACACATGGGATATGGAGAAGAACTGAAGCTGCCCCACCGAGGGCTTCGGCCAGGATCCGGGTCCTCTTCCATACTTTGGGGTTGCTTTTGGCCCCATCTTCCTTGTGCGACCAGCGTTTCTGCAGATGGCCTCTGCCTGGTTCAGAGTGGAGGAGGACCATTGGTGTATCTGAGCATGGGGTGGAATGATCGGGCAAAATTGTTGGAGAGGGCACAACTGTAGTCTTCCTCTGACATTGGCACGAGGCAGGCGAGCCCGATGAGGAGCAGCAGGAGGAGCTGAAGGGGGAGAGCTGCCCGGAGGACTCGGAGCAGGAAGGCTCGGCCCGACCGAGTTGGTTGAGGCTCAGAAAGGGAGGAATCGGAGCCACCTTTTGTGGACCTGAGAGAAGAATCAACATAAATAACTCAAATAACTCAAGTATTGGAATGGATACTGCTCTTTGCACCTGTACCTTCCTGGAAGCCAAAGGGCCGTGCAAAAACACAACCCAACTTGGCACTGAGCTGCCAGCCTCCTGAAGTATGCCCACGTCATTTCCCCGCCACCAGAGGAAGAGCTGTTGGAAATGGCACTGACAACTTAAGTCAGTCGACCAAAGCTAACTAACTGAGTTCTAATTCCACTCCTTTTATCTCTTGATTATTTGGTAAAATCATTTCCATCAGCAAAAATAACTGCTGTATACACATTCTAGTGTCATAAATTAAGTAGATCCAGGGTGATTAAAATGTAGATGTTCAAGGCAGTACGGTTTTAGTTTAAGAATATCAGGAACATCGCTAGGCGACGTTAGTTGTCAGAATCATGCAAAGTCTCCCATCTAGCCATCCTGGATAGACTCTAATCCATGCAGCCAGGATAAGAACTGCCCTAGTCCTTTCGCACAGACCCATGAAAGCTCACTTGGAGTTTACCTGGTTTCATCTGGCACTGGATGAATATCTGTCCCTGAACTTAGTGGATTCCAAAGTGGTATGGACGAGGAATTGCAATGGATGCAATTTCTACAGAACACTATTGGTGAAGGACATAGACTCTAGGCTGATCCTGTCCCTAACTCTGTGGCTGTAGGCAATGGATACCATGTTTCTGGAGAGGACTGACTGTCATCTTGAAGGTTCCTCCTAGACTCAAAATTCCAAGTTTTCCCATTTTACTTTTATCTTCTCTTTAAACAGTTCATTAGAGATAAAGCATAAATTTTAGTATTCATAAGAAAAAGTTCCTGTGAAATATTGAATTTAGAAGTACAATCTGCATTGGGTGCTACTGTGTTCTTTTGGGAACAGCCATTAGCATTTTGGTTACTAGTGGAAAAGATGAAGATAGAGATGTTATTTACAAGCAGTATTTTGTGCTCACCCACACTTGCACATCATAGCATGAGCACGAAGAATAGGTAAACCAAGAAGACATGTTCCCCACGCACCTAGTATGAATTCTCTAATGGTTTTACTGTCACCAAGGATAAGGACATGGAATGTGCAGCTGTTGAAAAATTTGAAGATATAAAAACTACACTTGTAACTCCATAGATGAGGCTCATTAAGAAAACACTATGTTGTCCCTCCCCGCTTAGCTGTTAATTTCTAAAGACAGATTATCCTAGTGTCAGTGGGGGATAAAGGAAAATAAATGTTAAAACAAAAATGAAAAAAGCAAATCTTAAAAAAATATTTTAAAAAAGATATAATCCCCCTAAAGGGAACAGGGGGACTACTCAAAGCTTCTTCATTAAAGAAGGAGGAGAGACAGACTAGTTCTGCAGAAGCCACGGGAAGCCCTGAACTACACTGTGTTTCTAGCATGGTTCTTGTAGTGTAATAAAAAAAATAAATAAATTACATCATTGGCCTAAATTAGAACTTGGTTGTTTTCTCAAAGCTGCACTAATGGCAGTGTAACCCTGAACAACCCACTTTACCTCTGCGTATCAACCTCTTCAAATAAGACTAGACGGTGTCCCGACTTCTCAGCTCCGTGTTTTATATGATTGATGACTTCTACTAATTTGGCAGTGTAAATAGTCCCCCAGCTGAGAGGCCACAAAAGTTCAATCACCATCCAGTGGTCAAATTGCCTAACTGCCCTTATGCTAAACTCCATGAGTTATTCCTGATGAGACAAATGGGGGGAAAGTGTGCATTTTGTGGAAATATAGCAGAGCATCAAAGGAATATGTCCTGTGCCTTACTAATGCAAGGGGAAACCATAAACATCTCAAGTCACCTAATATTCATGTTGAGAAAGGGCCTTAGAGAGTATCTAATCCATCTGATTTTGTAGACAAGGAGCTAAGGCTAGTTAGGATTGATTCTTCAGATTGCTAGGCAACACTCTAAGCAATTATCTTGGACTCTCTCACTTAATCCTCACAACAGACCTCTGAGGTGTGTGCTCATCAGCTTCCTTTTCTAGAGGATGAGAAGGAGGACCGGTGAATGGAGTAACTAGCTCCAGTGTACATAGCTAACAAGTGGTAGAATTCAGATTTCAAACCTGAGGCTTTAACTACCTGAACTTGGACTCTACCAATGGCTAAATGACTTGCCCCAAATGCCATAATTAAAGGAAGAGCACTAGCAGGAACTCTGAGTCCCCAAATCCTTGCCACCACACTCTCCACTATGCTGTGATTTGTTGGTTGGTGCTTTTGAATTAACGATCATGTGGGTGGTGTTTATGTCACATGTATGTCACATGCAGAAGCCAAGAAGGGATACTTGCATCCTAAGGTATTTTCAAGTGGTCACCTCATGCCTCTAGTCACGAAGCTTCAGAGAATATCACTGGTCACCAAGTCACTGGATCAACGTGAGGACATTTTGCTTTCAGGCAGTTACACAGTCATGGGCAAGTCCACTGGTCTCTCTGGCCTTCAGTTTTGTCTTAATATCCTAAAATCATTTTCACTCTGACAATTTATGATTCCATGATTTACCTCAAAGAGTCTTGAGAAGGTTGGGATAAGCTACCTGCAAAGCCTGAATTGAATTTGTCTTCAGTATATCCTTCCGTTGATGTAAAAATGTGCCCTTGCCAACGACTGGATGTGTGATAGCAGAATAATAGAAGACAGCTCCACGGTTCCTCATGACCCAATATATAACTGATTTATTTCCATTAGGAGATATTTAAAGACTTTGGTGCCAGGCAGCTGTATGTATATACTCAATAATGCAATGCAACAGAGCCTGGTGGCCCCTCTTGGTCAATGATTAGCTTCTTTGAGCAATTAGGTCAAAGATCAAGATCAAAACAAGGGCTGGGCATTGACTAGTGCATGCCTGAGAAAAACCAGAAAGGTCACCACTTTCGGAACACAGGCTCACCTGTTACTGAGCCTTTTGGAGGACATGGCACATTTAACAGCATCAGAGCAGTCGTTATTAAAATTTAATTGGTGCATGGTTCCTAGTGTTGAAGAATGCCAGTCTAGGGAGAAGTAATGAGCTAAGAGAGGGACAAAGAGAACACACTGTACTTGGTGACTGTCCCTGAATGTGTCCGCTCATGAAAACATCCAACCTACCTATTAAGAAAAATGCCCCCCACTCAGGGTAACTACCAAGTATCTCAACATGCCCATAGCTGCCTCTTCTTTGGGGTGACTCCGTTCCAGAGTATCAGTGCCAGTAGGTTAATGATCCCAAAGTTTAAAAAAAAGGAAAAGAGTATTTTAATATTTATCTATTGACCTAACATTACCTGTTTTGAGAGTCTTGGGAGATTCAACACAGGAAAGAGCAAAGGCAACTTGCTGACTAGTCGCTGGCCATTTTCAAACACTGGCCTAATTACATAAATGGATGCTGGTTTAGACTGTGTGTATATAGGAAAACTTAAATGTGTGCGCTTCCTCGAGCAACTTAATCAGTGGGGATATTTTAGGTAATTCTGTTTGGAAAAACATGTGGTTATTCTCTGCAGCAAATATTTATTTATTTTTCTTACTAGTCTCATTCCTTCAAACTTCTGGGTAAATAATTTCCCAGGAGTTGTTTTGTCACTGTCCCCAAATATATAGCCAGTTGAAGGGGGTAGGGGGTAGTAAAGGAGGGAGCAGCATGTGACAATGCACTGCACAAAAGAGATGTATAAGACAAAGAGATGTGAGAAGTCTGAATAGCATCAGACAGAGTGACTCACTTTGAAAATTCTGCAAAATCAAGAAAAATATAATGAATTCAATTCTGTGCATACATCACTTACAGAGGAAGGGAAATAAACTTTCAATTCACTCTGTTACTTGCCAGCTAACCCTGGCAGTACAGTAACAGGAATTTCTTGTGCAGAAATACCTAGGCTGTCCACATCTTGCTGACTGTACTTACGGTCTTCAAAATTCCAGGGTTTCCTGGATATGTGGCTCAGAAGACAGATTTCCAGAATCGATTAGGATTCCTGTCTTCTTTTGTTCCAAACTGAACTATGCTGGCTGGTATCCAGCTATCCTCTATCTACTCTATCTATCCCATCTATCCATCTATCCATCTACCCATCTACCCATCTATCTATCATCTATCTACCTATCTACCCATCCGTCCATCCATCCATCCATCCATCCATCCATCCATCCATCCATCTATCATCTCAGGCACCCATGGACCTGCCCTGTGAATTATCCTACCCATTCACAGTTCTTCAGAAATGGTGTTACTAACTCAGTAGGGCTGAGAGTCCGGCAGGGCCTGGATTCAAACCTGAAATCTTCATGCCTCTAATCCCCAGAGTCCTGGCCTATAAATCAGGACGATAGCCATGACATAGGGTTCTTGTGGAGGATGAATGAGGTACCATGTACCCAATGCCTAGCATGATGCTTAGAACACATTAAGTACCAAATAAATGGTGGCAACTTGTCATCATGATCTATATAATTATACCAAGGGCGTGTTGACCCATGCCCATGGGAGTTGGCTAGATTCAGCCTCTCCTCCCAAGGAAGCATTCCTAATTTACTAATAATGTGATTAATTTCCCAAACCACCTGACTCCTTCCCCAGAAATAATGGGGAGGCCTACACCTAGACAGCAGGACAGAAACCTGCTGGACCTGACCCTACAGCTGTCCCTGGAGCATGGGTGGGCAGCCTGCCTTCTGGGGAAAATGCTTTATGCAGAGGTTCTTTGAATAAATAGATCCCCAGGAAGAGTTTGACAGGACTGATTTGGAAATGAATTCCACAAGAAAACTGAAGAGCATTTATAGTGAGGCCTTAGGGTGTGTGCAAACAAAACAAAACAAAACACTGGCTTGTTTAGCTATATTTGACTACCTTGAGTGAATTTTAAAATGAGGCCTTTTTTTTCCCTTTTGGCATTTGAGCCAGTATTTTGCCACTCTCATTCCATCTTAATTCTCTGTGCAGAAGGTGCCAAAAGACCAGCAGTGTCCACAGTGACTCTGCATTTTACAATTCTCAGCTTCAGAATGAAGTCATCATTTGCTCTCTCCAGACTACAGAGCAATTGTTCCTTCGTCTTGCTGAAATTGGAGTGAATTCTTCCCATTTGTCAACTTCAACTCATCTATCCTTGGGTTTTTAGTGACAGGACTACAAAAATTTAAGTCAGATGTAGGAAAAAAGAGAACCAACTGGACATTATAATCACACTTCTGAGATATGTTTAATCTCACAGAAAAATCACGAATTAGCACGAGTATGTGCACACATTTTTAAAAATTTCTTATAACTTAGGAAGTGCCAGGAAGCTCCTTGTAATTGATTTTGGGAATCTTTAGATTCTGATACATTGCAAGTCTTTTAATGAAAGAAACCACACTGTATTAATTTTGTAGGCCTAGGGCCTAAACATAGTAGGTGTTCAGTAACTACTGGCTGTAATCCATGTGTATGTTTAGAATGTTAAATGAGAAAATAGATTTGTCACCATCAAACAAATACAGACTAGTATATTATTAATGGCTGCCTTTAAATAACACAAACATGTAAGTAACCCCTCCCTTCAAACTAATACTCATTCTTTTCCAACTCAACCTCTTTTCCTTCTCAGGAAAAAAAGTGTCTAAAATATTCTCATTGCAGACATCTGAGGGCAACATTCTAAACTCCTGTGCTTTAGCCATAACCTTTCAAATTTGCTGGACCAGCGCAAGATCAAACACAAGATAGCTCGAGTTGAATGTTAACACCAGGGCAAAGTTGACTGAAGTTCCTTCTCCCCTGGTAGTCTCTGTATCTCATTGTCAAGGTTGGGTGCCCCCGATCCAAGGTGCCAAGGAGCTAAGAAGCCCAAGAACCTTCAACCACAACCTTTCTGCCAAGGTGTTTGATGGTTTGCCATTTGGTAAAGGTTATTTGTAGTCCCCTCCTGAGAAGCCAAGTGGACATTGTACGGAATGCTCAGAAAGGTGGTAATCAACAGTGCTGGGCAGAACAGAGCTGAGAGGCACTTTGCAGATGTCACAGTGAAGATGTGGCCAGCCCAGCCATAGAGCCCTGTTAGGAGGCACACGGAAGCACTTGCTGCCCTAAGAAATAGGGCATTTGAAATTTTCAGAAGTTCTGCGTGGTTGTTTGAAATAACTGGGGGAGCAGACAGATGGGATATTTGGGGACCAAAAGATGGCTGTCACTGTTGCTAAGAGGGGAAGTGCTTAGCCCTCCCCAACACCAAAGAACCAATCTCTGGTTTCCTTAAAGAAAGACTATGGGGACAGTCTTCATGTCTGCTCTTGGCACACTGGCAATTTGTAGGGAGAAGTGGGATTGGACAGCACAATAATCTGTACTACATGGTTGTCTTTTCTTGTAGGGGGCTAAGAAGATACCAGAGCACCCACAGATGTCCATCGTTGTTTTCAAAGTCCTTGGGAATTTTTCTCCTTATTTAATTATTGCTATTTTGTTATGGGATAGGAAAAAAACCCATAAAATTATCTTCAAACCAAAAGAAAAGAAAAAAATATAGTAAAGGGAGACTTAAAACCAGAAAGCATATCAAAATATGTTCTGCATTACTTCAGCTGAGTGGGAATAACCAAATAAAATCCTTTCAGCACCCAGCTGGAAGATGAAAACTCTTACTCAGAGATGTTTACAGATCTACATTTCCTCATCCCCACCCTCCTTCCAGGAATTTAGATTCCTGCTCAGTGGCCATAAGTTTCCAGAGGGACAAATACTTTCACAATGAACTGCTTGGGATTAAAAGAAAAAAGAAAGAAATTTAAAAAAAACCTTCAAAGATGGTATTTGCATTTAAAATTTTTTTTTTTCTGGGGAAATAGGAACTCATTAGTGGAGGGGCAAAGGAGCACAGACATCACACCAACAACAGAGAAGGCGAAGCGAGCTGGCTGCAGAAAGAGGGCTCAGAGAGGCAAGGGTGGAGCAGAGCGCAGCCCGGAGCGGGCTCTTGGGAGGCTACTGGGCAGGACGCAGGCTACCCTTGGACGAGTGAAAGGGCTTGCCAAGTGTGAGGAAGGTGAGTGGCTGAGTGTGCTGGCTGAAGAGGAGTTTCAGGGCAAGCAGAAGAGAGTAGGTGCTTATAAATTTTAATTAACACCAAATGAGGACTTGCCATTTTGAGATTCCAAAACCCACAATCTGGATAAAACAGAAAGATAAAATAAAAGGCTGGGGAATGTTAGTATATTTTATGCAGATTTGTGGGTTCTGTGAATGGTAAAATAATTCACTGATCGATTACCTGTCTTATTGTAAAATCTAGAAAGAAAGAGGATGATGAAAGTCTGCCATGAATCAATGGCGATTGTGCCACTAATTGTATCGAGTCCTTATGGACACACAGAATACTCTTTGATGAAAAGGGCCAGATGGGCTATGGAGAGTAAAACAAAATTTTGATGGGGTCCAAATATGTAATGCTCTGAGATTTCCTTGTGCTTTCCATTTAGAAGCATCTCTTCCAATTCACTAGGGAATGTTGAAATGAGTAATGGTTGACAGGAGTAATTTCTCAGGGCCTACCCTGGGGCAGACCGGACACAGGCCTACGTAAATCATGGACAATTTTCATCATCCTCTTGGGGTTCTAGAACAGTGTGGAAACCAGGAGAACAAGGTACCTGCTATTTGGACTGCTGACAGAGGGTCCAGGCTGTGAGAGACTACATTTGCCTCGTGGCTGTTTGCAATGAACAGGGGTAAAGAAAGAAGAATGTTCAGTCCAGGCAAATAAAGACAAGCTACTGATGAAAATCAAACTAAAAGTGCAGCGAAGGAAAAAACAAACCAAATGAAATGATCAGTACCCATGAATTAAGGAAACTGGCTTTTCTTTTGTCAAAGTAAAATAAATTCACATCCGCCTCATCAGTCATTAAGGAAACATTAGTAGAGTCTCTGCCACAGCGGGCTTGGCTGCCTTTACTTTCCATGGTAAAAATACAAACAACTGTGCTATGCCAGCATCTGTATATTTATTATATCAATTATATCAACTAATATTAACTATGTTATATTAAGTACATTTATTATAAGTATATTATATGAAGCATATTTATTATGTTAACTATATTAACTGATATTAACTGTAAAATTCCCTATGCTATACTATGTACTTTGAAGATACTTTACATATTTTTCTTCACCTTTGAGGATACTGCAACAATATTAAAATTTTGGGCTATAATATGGGATTGTTCTTTGTAATGATGAAGCCCAACAAATTATATAGAGGCTAAAAAAGAATTTGAGATGAAAAGCCAGTATTCCTTCACATTCTTAAACTAGGATCTATAGGAAACTAGTGAATGTAGTAAAAAAAAAAATCCTAAAAAGGGTAATACATTTATCAGCATAGAACACAAGTGTATATAACAAAAATGAAAGTACAAACGAAATCATCATTTCTAAAGACTAAGGAAAAAATGGGATGAATATAATAATAAAGCTGGACAAAAAAAATAACAAAACAAAAAACAAGCTTCTAATTACACAGAGAAATCAAGGTATAGAGGGTGGCAGGGCGAGATTTGTCTTTATCCTCGCTGGGCTTGGTGAGGGAGGCCGCCTCACCAGGGCCTGGAGTTGTTGCCACTTTAGGGGCAGACAGTCGCCCACACGCTTCAGGACCACCACTCTGGAGCCTCTTAGCTGGATGGGCAACAGAACCTCCACATATCCGTTCAGTGGACTCCGGAGACACTCCCTGTCTGCTCACCTCTGGCTGAGGTCCTTCTGGACCCGCAGCCCACCTTTGTCAGTTGGACGTGGTGTTGGTGGTTTGAAGGAAGGAGCCACCAAAGGGACATGTGAGCACCATTCTAGAAACAGCCATTTGGGCAAGACAAGAAAAATCATTTGTCTTCCTGCATACCAGCCACATGTGGAGCCCCGGTTCTTTTGAAAAACAGAATTGCTATTTTATGTTCCTGAACTCTTGCTGGAAGGGCATGTGGCCGGGCTCAGGAAGTAGCTGGATGCTCATGACAGCCCTCTCCTGTTTGGGGACTTCAGCCTTGAGCCTGTGGACCCCGTGATAGACATGAATCCTGTCACTCCCCAGCATCCCCCTCCCCTGGGCTGCCTGGAAATGGCCAGGGAGAAGTTACCGATGTCTGCGTGCTTGGGGTACTTCTTCCGGACGTCGGACTCACAGATCCTGAGGTGTCCAGCTCATCAGCAGAGGACCAGGAAGACAAGTCCTGCAGGTGAAAAGGTTCTTTCAACAACTCCGCGTCCCAGAGCCAGGGGTCTGTGTCTCCACCATGGGTTCCCCACTCCAGCCCCATCCATTCTCCATCCATTCTCGTATCCCCACTGTACAAATCAGCCCATTCCTTGGGGAAAATGGAATCAGACAACCAGAACAGGTCCTAATTCTTCTAATGCATTGGGACTTCCTGACTGTAACTTGGGTCCTTCTGGAAAATATAGCTACATCTTCGTTATTGCAGCTTTATTATTTCTTAGTGACATGGAAGTGAATGAGTTGATACTGGGTTGGGTGGGGAAGAGATCTGCCCTAGAGCTTCAGCTCACTCAGGCCAGACAGAAACCAACTCATTTAAGTTAGAAATAAATCACACTCATCCAGGAGTCTGCCTCGTAGAATCAGAGAAACCGTGTTATTTCTGGCACTGCTGCTATTCAGAGTAGATTGCTCTTTTATTTGCTTAGCGAAGGACAAAGCAGTTGTGCGTTCATGGCAGGATTTCACAATAGAATGTTTGAAATCTTACCAGCCATTGCTGGGCCTACAAGTAGATTTCTCAAAACCAATAACATTAGCGTGACGCAGTGATTTTAAAAAATGTGAAACATAAATGAATGACCATTTTTTAATGAATTAATTGCTGTATGCATAAGGAGAATTCATGCCTTAGGGTTGTTGAATACAAAATTCATATGCAATAGTTGGTTTGTTCTACCAGGGCTTCGTAACTGAAAATATGTGAACAGGGTGGAATAAGATACTATAGTAGCGGACAGAGGGAGGGAGGGAGGGAGGAGGAGGGGAGAGAGAGAGAGAGGGAGGGCTGGCAGTAAACAATTATAAGAGATCTTTTAAATTTTTTTGTGGTGCTGGGGATTGAACCCAGGGGCATTATACCTCTGAGCTACACCTCCAGCCTTTTTTTCCCTAATTTTTCATTTTCAAACAGGGTCTTGCTAGGTTGCTGAGAGTCTTGCTACATTTTGAGGCTGTCCTTGAACCTGCGATCCTCCTGTCTCAGCCTCTCAAGTACTGGGATTACAGGCGTGCACCACCATGCCTGGCTACAAGAGATCTTTCGAGTTTAGTAGCCTCAAAAGCAGTGTCCCGTCATGAACATTCATGAGTCTGCTTTTTTTTAATTTTAAGACAGGACTTGGAAGAGAAGTGATGGAGAGTGGACGCTCGATTTTGACACATGCTACAATCGTAGCTTTTCTACGACAGTGGAGACGCTGCACTTTGATCTCCTGTTAGAAGGTGACATTGTGTGGTCTGGTTAGGGCTTACCTGCTGACTGCTTGACATGTCCAACAACTTCTCCAGATCCTTGATACGATGACTGACCTCCTTCAAGAGAAGTTTGAGCCGGTTCCCAATAACATGGACTTTCTCTTTGGCTTCTAAACAGTCTGTACCTTCAGCGTTCACCAGGAGTTGGCGAGACATGTCTTGCAGAGAGGCCACTTTGAGCTGGGACTCCAGTAGCTCACGCCTTATTTGCTATGTATAGAATGGGAAATATTTTTCTAAGAACATCCAAGAGTTGAAGGAAGTTCCCCAAGTGGGCCGTTACACCTAAACATTAGAATGTGGAGCTCACCCCCAAAAGGATGCTGCAGCCCACGGCATGGGAATCAGGGACTGATGTTTTAATCCTGCCTCCGCCAGAAGTACTCCCCAAGACCTCTGAACCTCTCTGACCCTGTTTTCTCATTGGATGCCTGGTCCCCAGTAAGTATTATTATATGGTTTAAATTCGGTAATGTGTGTAAAAGTACTTAACATGTAAAGTACCATGCAAATGAGACAGAGATGCCCTTTGAAACAGAAAAACAAAAATCGACATCTAGATACAACGAAACTCAAGTATGTCTGGGTATATTCTGATTTCTTGTCAAGATTTTAAAACAGATATAGGGCAACTGATCACTCACAGCTTAATGCCAGAGTGTCAAAGTTGAATAAAACTACATTTGCATAGCTATTTCCTCTTGGTTTCTAAGACCCTTCCGGTACTGAATCAAAAGCTACCAATTCTGTAGTTCAGGTTAGTGCCTCTTAAATGTTAAGATATGACATTTTAAAAATGCAGAGAGAGACAAAAAGCAAGCCATTTTTCTCCTAATGGAACTCAAATATACTTCCTTGGCTTCTATAAAAATCACTTAAATACACGGTACATTATATTGTCCCATGATCTTTATATAAGAATCTACACAGTAAATTTATGTTTGAATTTCGTGCTAGAAAAAGTTTCTTGCTTCTTGAAAAAGGCATGCTTTGTTTTTGTCAGATAATGACAGCAACTTAGCTCACCACATTCCCCTTTTGCTTCACTTTTGGAAAACCTGGTGCCAAAGTTCATGTTTCATCAATTCCTCTGAAAAAGACTTGCCTTTTTCTATTTTAATCATTTTAATGTTTCTTTACAATAAGTCACCAAATATACTTTGGAGATATAGATATAGCATATAAAGTTTAAGTTAAAAAAATAAGTGTATTGTACCCAAAAGCTACCCTAATAAACACAGGCAAATTGAGAGTAAGGACGTCTACCATTCCAGAACTGAGCTATAGCTAAACTCGGCAGCTATCTTCTATGCACATCTGTTTCACAAAGATTGGAAATGGTAAGGAATTAAGTTAGACATGTAGGTTGGAGCGCAAGTTACCTTTATAAAAGGTAAAATAAAAATAAACATGAATCAATGAAAAAAGCATCCCTGCTAAAAACAACCAGAGGCTGTTACCAAAAACCAGAGCTCTTACCATAAGCTGCCTGTGATGGTCCTGAAGTATCTCGGCATCGAGATTAGAATCAATAGGGACAATTTCATTTTTCCTTCTGTCAATATTCTCCAGCATAAGAAGCAAACCATGGCTCATTTCGTGGAAATCCTACAAAAACATAAGAGTGTGAAATAACCACAGGTGACATATTTTGCCAGAATATATTTCCATTCTTTCCAGTTGCTACCACTGGCAAACATAGGTTGATTTTAAGATCAGATCCACGAGTCCTTTTTGAGGGAGGTGCTGGTGCTGATGTAATGGCCTAATCATGAGTTTATCTTCTTACCAAAAACATCTAATTTACTAC
Source organism: Glis glis (assembly GCA_004027185.1). Lineage (NCBI taxonomy): Eukaryota > Metazoa > Chordata > Mammalia > Rodentia > Gliridae > Glis > Glis glis. The sequence continues at coordinate 126,919 of PVJS01000298.1, forward strand.
TGGGGGGGGGGGTACTTAAGCATAAAGTAAATTGGCATCAAAATACTTAATTTCCCAAAAGAAGAGTAGTGCTAATAGATACTTGCTCATTTAGTCAACATATAGTTATTGAAGATCTCCTGCTCTTACAGTGCTCTAAGGAGTGGATGCGGTGATAAACAGCAGCTTGGGTTCTTGCTTTCAAGGAGGCTCTACATCCTTCATTATCTCACTGTGCTTAGAATATGATCCAAACTCCTAGCCAGGACCTCCAATGCACGGTGTGATCTGGCTCCTGACCGCTTCCCTAGGCTCTCTGATCACCTCCCGCCTCTCTAACTATTCTAGCCACACTGGCTTCTTTTGGGTCCTTAAAACACTATGCCCTTTCCTGCTTCTGGGACTTCCTGCTCATTGTATCTCCTTCACAGCAACATCCTTCCAGTGTCAGCTCGAAGGTCCATAGGACTTCCCTGACCACCCTCTTCTTATGGTTTGGATGTAGAATGTCCTCCAGACCTCCTGTCGCAGACAGGGTAGCCATGTTGAAGGCGGGGCTTGGCTGCTGGGGAGGGGTCTTGGTGGTGTGGTGGGGGGCTGCGTGTATTATTTACTCTATTTCTCTCTCTGCTTCTGGCCTCCATGATGTGAGAGCAGAGTCCCTCCTCTCACTCTCTCTCTGCTTCCAGCCATCATGCCTTGAGCTCCACAGCTGTGACCTGGACTAACATGGACTGAAACCTTGGAAACCTCCAGAACCATGAGCAAATAAATCTTCCCTCCTCTAAGTTGTGGTTGTTGGGCATCTTGGGTCACAGCATTGAGCGTGCTGATGGATACACCTCCCAAAGTGGCTGTTCTTAGTGATTTTTGTCTTGCACATCTGTGGTAAGTATCTTGGCGAACTAGTTGCTTACACTTTATTTGTCTTTTCTTCTCAACAAGAGCAGAGACTGTGCTGTATCCCAGCTGCTTAGTATCATATCTGGTGTACAGTAGAAATAGTAAGTCGTTGTGGAGTGAATGGATGAATATTTGTAATGCTTAATGTTCAAGAAATGTCTGTCTGCATGCCCAGTGAATATGTGTTAAATGAAGGCAGTGAATGAATGAGTCAAGAAGGAATGAAAGAACAGAGACAAGTATGGAGGATGGTCTCCTTTTAACTGGACAGAAGGTGAGATGCAGAGTCTTTGAACCTTGATCACATGTGCAGACTTTTCAGTAAAGTAAAAAGTTTGCTGCACGGTTATCTCACTCACACTGACTCTGAGGGGCAACTGCACCCCTCAAGTAATATGAATGTTTGGCTCCCAGCCTCCACCTGCCCAGGGCCCTGCCCACCTGGCACTGCATCAGTGCATCCTGCAGCAGCCCCCTCCAGTCCTCCAACAGAGAGCACACCCGCTCCCAGCGCCCGTTCATCTGGGACAACCGATCCTGCAGGTCCCGGCTCTCCTTACTGTCGGCCTGGGTGAACTCAGAGCTGCAGAGATTGATGGAAAGGATGACAGCTTTGCGGTGGTCCATGGCTTTCTGGAGCTCCTAAAAGAGAAAGGAGAACAAGAAAACAAGGACAATAATGATAAGCACATTTTTTTAACAACAAGGCCCTTGAAAATGTTCCACTACAATGAACAGGTCCATTAATTAGAACTGGTCTTAACAGGATGGCTAGGTAAGAGATGGGGAGAACCACTGAGACTGGTACAACAGTTAGAAGAAATCGGTTAGGTGACACTTGACAACACAGGTGGATCTTAAAAAAAATTTGCTGTCAAGTGAAGAAGTGAAACCAGGATGATATTAGGAACATACGAGCGCTAACAGCACACATACACATACACACACACACACACACACACACACACAAACACACACATTTTACAAGAGTCCATATGAACAAAGAATTACCACTAAGCATTTCAGAATGGTTGCCACGTGTTGAGGAATGGGGATTAAAAATCAAGGAGGCATGTACCACTCACTAGGCATGGCTCGTTAGTTTCTTTCTGCATGCGTGTGTGTGTATGTTGGGGGGGTGGGTATACTGGGGATTGTACTCACAGGCATTCTACCTCTGAGCTACACCCCCAGTCCATTTTTTATTTTTGTTTTGAAACAGGGTCTCACTAGGTTGCTGAGAGTCTTGCTAGGTTACTGAGGCTGTCCTCGAACCTGCAATCCTCCTGTCTCAGCCTCCCAAGTACTGGGATTACAGGCCTGCACCACTGGGCCTGGCTCATTAGGTTCTTAACATGCTTTACTATAGATTCAGCTACAGAGACAGCATAAGATCGAGAGATACTATGGAAAGTTCTTGGTTATTCCACAGATCCACTCACAGGAAACACAGACAGGAGGGAGGAAAAAGGGCAGGAGAGAAGGACGGCTTTTCCTTCTCATGCAGACTGATTTCCACGCTCGTATTTTCCTGACCTGTCTCCTGAGGTCTCAGACTCTGGCCCATATTTGCGTTATCAACTTTTAAAGGAATTTGGTTAGAATGCAACACTGCCTAACTGGAGTAATTTAGGGACTCTAAAGAAAAACACATCTCATTATGCAGATACTTTAAATTGCACCTCCCATCGGTGCTTTGTTCTGAAATTTGTGGTGCTGGTACAGAGACCTTTCTGTAAGATGCAACGGGGGGGGGGGGAAATCTGTGGGGAAGACTAATGTCTCTGTCTGAAAATTTAGAACAAAACAACACAGACACCCAAAGGCAAGGCACAAAAACATCAACCCCAACCGAAGAGCATATACTGAAACCCAGAAACACAAATGCAGCGCGCTCAATCCTCCACTCAGACAGCCTGGGTGGCTACATTCTGAGGAGCACATCGGGCTGGTCTACAAACAAAATCAGGAACCACAGAGCTATTTACAAGCAACTGAACTGGGCATGGTGGTGCGTGGCTGCCTGTAATCCCAGTACTTGGGAGACTGAGACAGGAGGATCACAGGCTTGAGGCCAGCCTCAGCAACTTAGCGAGACCCTCTGCAATTTAGTGAGGCTCTATTTCAAAACAAAAAATTTAAAATAAAAAGAGCTGGGAGTGTAGCGTGGAGGTAGAATGCCCCTGGGTTCAAGCCTCAGTCACACTCACACACACACACACACACACACACGCACACACACCCCTGAGCTCTCAGTTCACAGGGTGCTTCCCCATAGAATGCAATTCAGTAGCTGGGCTTTTAAGACCCAGAGCTGGAGTTAAGGAAAGTTATCTGCACACGACACCCACAAAGGCCCAAATCAAATGCAGTTGGCAGGTGTTTAACCACAAATACTCAACAGCTTTGTTTTATTCATTACAGTAAAATTGCTTTGGCTACCACTGTAATCAATTTTGGAAGTTTCGCTGATTTGAAAAGGCCAGATGATCTCATCTGGTCTCCTGCAAATTCACACAAATACAATCTGGAAAAGGATTTCTCTCCCGATCTTAATAGAGATGTGCAGGGCTCCGATCATACCTATATTCCCCTTACACAGAGGTTAAATAGGTCCCAGAGGTGACTGACTCTTTCATGAAACTTTGGTCACCTCTTAAAATGCCGAGTCATTCAATTATGAGTGATGATGTAGATGGTGGTGAGTTCTACAACACGGTCCATCTTTCTGCCTTCCCAACCATCTTTTTTGAAACCCTTGGGTTTGCGATGGCTGGAGTGCAGGTGAGCATTCTTGTTCGTTTTTGTTAGATACCATCGCTGCTGCCGCTGTGCGAGGGTAAAAGAACTGTAGCAGGAAGTTTCTGCACAGGTTACATGGCAGCTTTCCATCTGGCCACCGAGGGAAAGGCGAGGGAATCTACCTTGAGCTTTTTGATTTGGAGCTCGATGGTCTGGATGTCGGTACTGAGCTCCAGGCGCCGGAGTCGCTCCAGCTCCTCCTCTGTCTCCCCCAGCCAGGTGCAGATGCTGTTCAGGTCCGAGTTGAACTGCTGCCATTTCTGGAGGTTCTGCTTCATCCTCAGCTCCTTGCTCAGCGCCTGGGCCTGAAGGAGCTCCCATCGGTCGATCACACCTGGTAGGGCACAGCAAAGAGTGAGTGAGCGCATCGCACCCGTGATGCTCAGGAAATGCTTCCAACAAATGTTGGTGGAGAACTGTAAAGAGGAACAGAGAGAAGAAGAATTTCACTGGCCATTTCTGTTGTTATCTGTCAGTAACAGCTACATGGGACGTGTTTTCCCCGTGTGCTTTTCTAACGATAATGAGGTAAAGGAACCAACCAAGGCGTTCGTTGACAGATGAATGTAGAAGAAAAATGTGGCACCTACCCACAATGGAATTTTACTCAGGCATAAAGAAGAACAGAATTATGTCATTTGCAGGAAAATGAATAGAACTAGAGAATATTATACTAAATGAAATCAGCCAATCTCAGATAGTCAAGAGTCATGTTTTCTCTCGTATGTGGAAGCTAGTGAGAAAATAGGTAACAAAAGGGACATCAGATAAATGAGGGGGACCAGTAAAATTGTGGAAGGGGGTTGGGGGAGGAAGGTGGGAAGGGAAAAAAGAAGCTTTGATGAAAGGAAACAGTTCAAATAATGTTATGTCCATACATGAAGGTGTCACTACCAGTCTAACATGGATGGGGAAGGAGGAAGGGGGAGCAGGTGGGATATGGAGGGAAATTCACCAAGTGCTCTGTGCATGTCTGTTGGTACCACTGTGAACCTCACTATGATCTATAATTACAATGCACCAATAAAAGTCTATTAACAATAAATAAATATGCATGAATGTAAAAAAAAAGAAAAAGTAACTACATGAGAGTTAGCACTGTAGTGAGTTTTTTTTGTTTTCTTTTTGTTTGTTTGTTTGTTTTATGGTACTGGGGATTGAACCCAGGGGCATATTACCTCCAAGCTCCACCCCCAGCCCTATTTTTTATTCTTTATTTCAAAACAGGGTCTCGCTAAGTTGCGGAGGGCCTAACAAGTTGCTGAGGCTGGCTGCGAACCCGGATCCTCTGGTCTCAGCCTCTCAAGTACTGGGATTACAAGTGTGCGCCGCCACGCCCGGCTCTATGGTGAGTTTTATGAAGTAAGCAGCAGCTGCAAGCACGAAGAGATCATTCTATTCTAGGTTCCTTCCTCTAGTAGGGTCCTGACAGCACATATAAAAGCTGACTAGATGCATCTGAGACTGCGCATTCAAATAAGTGGAATGGGAGAGACTCCCATAATGCACTTCACCTCCCTCCTGCTTCGTGGAGGTCAATAGATCCTGGAGAGGAATTCCTGGGGTGGAAGAGCATAGAAGGAGGCTGAGCATCCCCGTGGAACCTGGGCATGGCAGGTCTCCCATCTCACTCGGTCGAGTACAACACACTCACCAGCTGTCTGGGTCTCGGTACTATTCAGGTTAACGAAGCCAGGAAAGTTGCCTTCCTCCTCCTTCAGTTGGTGCTCCAGCCTCCTCACCGAATCTATGCTGCCGCTGCACTCACCCAGCAGCTTCATCTGTTTAAACATATAAAGCAGCCCATCACCACAGCTCTCCCAAGGGCAAGACATCTGTGAAGTTCCTCCACAGGGCACTGTCTGTGTGGCTCTCTGCTGTGCCACTCCGCTAACAATAAGCCAAGTTCAAAACCAGGCTATTTCAACAGGGACACATTCACATCACACAAAAAGCAACACCTTAAAGATATACTTTGCGCCAGGTGCACTGGTGCACGCCTGTAATCTCAGCTACTCAGGAGGCTGAGGGAGGAGGACAGCAAGTTTGAGGCCAGCCTGGGCAACTTAGCGAGGGCCTGTCTCAAAATGAAAAATAAGTCAGGTGTAGTGGCACACATCAGTAATCCTAGTACTTGGGAGGCTGAGACAGGAGTATCATAGGTTCATGGCCAGCCTCAGCAACTTAGGCCTTCCACAACTTAGTGAGACCTTGTTTCAAAATAAAAAAATAGAAAGAGCTGGGGGTGTAGCTCAGAGGTAGAATGACCCTGGGTTCAATCCCCAGTACCACAAATAACATAACATAACATAACATGGGCTGGGGGTGTAGCTCAGTGGTATAGCGCCCCTTGGTACAATCCCCGACATCACACATGTCTCTGTCTCTCTCTCTATCTCTCTTACACACACACACACACACACACACACACACACACACACACACGAGATACACTCTGCATACACAATTGGCATGAGAAGCCCTCACAATTTCTTTTAAATTCCTGATTTAAAACAGATTAGACAGTCTGAAAAACTAAAAACTAAAACTCATAGCCCTTGGCTGGCAGGGCACATTCTAATTTTTGGCAAGTTGCTCTGTTTCTCTTTCTTAAACTGAAATGTGGAAACTCATATTACCACATATCTCATGGGAACATTTCTGCATTATATAATTGAAATACTTGAAAGTATAATGTGATACTATAAAGTTGGTTGTTTTACAGGGAAATCTAAGCCATATTTAATAGGCATCAAAGGGACTAAATTTTAAAATCAAAGGAAAAGCTTCCAAATCCATTTAACTATGATCTACAGTATTTAAAAATAAATCATTTCAAGGTGTTGCTGTTAGAGGGACCATAACATTCTCCCTCAAAGCCTTTAACAGAGTGCAATGCTACTGAGTTACTTTGATTATTTTTGATTGAGGTTAAGTATAATCTTAGTGATGTCATATGGTTATTGTAAGACTATTATATTTTTAAGGAGAGGTTTTATTATAATAGAAGTAATTGCCAGGCGTGGTGGCACACACCTGAAATCCCAGTACTTGAGTGGCTGAGTCTGGAGGATCGCAGGTCCGAGAAGAGTCTAGGCAACTTAGCAAGACCCTCTTTCAAAATAAAAAATAAAACAGGGCTAGGGATGTAGCTCAGAGGTAGAAAAGCCCTGGGTTAGATCCCTAGTTACACACACACACACACAGTAATTGTGAGGATATTAATTTCAACATATATTGGTAAAACAGTTCTCTTCCCTGGTTTCAATAAGGAGTACATGTGAATTGTCATTACACTGTGAGAAACTCATTTTTCTTTCCTTTTACTAAGCAGTCTTCTAGAAGAAAGAAGATATGGGGCAAGGAAGAGATTTTCTTTAGAATTCTCTTGCTTAAGAATGTGTAGGGATGAGGTAATTCTCTGAGAACACTCCCTTGGTCAGTAACTGGAACAGGACAAATGTATGATAGACTTTATCATACTGATTGTTACACAAATAGACCTGTAATATACAAGACCCCTTCCTCTTGTCCTCAGACCCCTCGTGTTAGTTATAATTGCTCTCTCCATAGTGAGCACAGAACAGAGGACGGGGCTCGGGGTGTAGCTCAGGGGTAGAGCACTTGCCTATCAAGCACAAGCCTCTGGGTTTGATCCTCAACATAAAAAAAAAAAAACAAAAGCCAGGATTAAAAAAAGATTCCCAAGGTCATTAAAGTGAATAAAAAACCCAGAAAAAGAAAATTTAAAATTCCATGTTAGTAACCTATTAGCTAAAATCTGCTGTTTCAAGGATAACCTTGATCCAAAAATTATTAGTTGAACTTGGAAAAATGCCTAATGACATCGGGGAGCCAAAGTATTTGGTTGCATCCAACTAAATGGGTCATACTGAGTGCTCAGCGTAAAGGAACAGGCCAGTCATGACAATGGACGCCTGGGCCTGAAAACAGACCAGATTCTACTCAAACAGTAACTTTAAAAAACAGGGCTTTGTTTTGCACATGCATGTTTGTGAGTTCAGGGGCATGGCGCGTTCGGAGACCTTGTAAAACCCTCATGCTGCAGACGGACCGTTCTTTGTCACAGAACTGTGATCCAGGGGCAGGTCAGGGGCAGGAGGGTCAGGGTACTCACGTAGCCTTTGTAGCTGGACTCCAGCTCTGGTCCCGTGGGAGTTTTACTGCGGAGGATGTTTTCGGTTTGCTGCATCTGGAAGCGGCTATCATCCAGGGCTTTGTCCAGTTGTCGCATCTGTGACTCCAGGGCGCTGCGGTCCCCTGCAGTGCCAACCAAAGGAAGAGTTAGCGGCCATACTGTTGGACAGATTTCAAGCTTAGCATTCAAGGAGAGTTTTCAGAGATGATTCCAGCTATGGCAGCATAGAAAGGGCATGTGTGGGGATAATTATAAAGCAAATTTAGTAAAGTAGAGCTGGTGGTGGGTTAGAAATTTAAGGGGCTCAACCGATGAGCGTGCTCCCCAGAGAGTGCCAGCTCACACTGTGGCGGGCTCTGCAGTTGGTTTTGAACAGCCTCTGGCATCTGCAGCCTCTTCCAGCTGATCCCCTGGGAACCTGGATGGTGTAAATAGTGAAGCCTTTCGAAAAATGTGAGATGGTGCCTGCTGCTCCCCAGGATCTAGGAGGTGCATATTGTCCTGCTCTTTCCACAGCCACTTGCTGAGCAAAGGAAGAGATGCCTGATCTTGCCTTTGTGTACTCCAAGGGACCACAGAAGGCCCTAGTTGCTGCGACATTCATTGAAGGCCTGAATTCAGCTTAACCAGGAAAAGGCTGGCTCTAACTAGACATGGATGGAGAGATCAAACCAGCCCTGACTTGTTTGGGAAAGCTAAGATGTCAGCACTTCCATCCAGGCACGTTCTTCCTCATTACCTAGAAGGTCTGGGCTCACCCTCCTTTGAGAGCTGTGAAATGACAGTGTACCTGCGTGTGTGCGCACGTGTGTGTGTGTACGCTTGTGTGTCAGTCTTAGAACTGCACAATGACACCGATCATCAGAGTGGAGTCAGCACAGGGTGAAAGCGGAAAAATATTAGTAAGCTTTATTAAATTTATTTGTGTATTATTGCAAAAGAAAAAAAAAGCCTTCTAAGTACACCTAGGAGAGGTCTCTCACTGGGAATCGCTCACCAAGTCACCCTGTCAGAAATGCTACCTTGCTTCCCGTCCTCTTGCTTGCTTTCAGAAACCAAAGTATAGACTAGACACTCCGTGAGTTGATCTTATCTCACGATTCTCCCAACCCTCCCCAAATCACGGACCCTGAGGTACAGTTTGCTTGGTGCCGTACAGCAGAACTGTTTCCATTTTTCTTTCTTTAATTCTTCTTCTAGGAATAGTTCTGTCCTTGAAGGAAATCTAAGGGTCAAGATCCTATGGAATGTAGTTTTCATTTTAAATTATCTTATTAGGCCTCTTAAATGAAAATTGTATACATGTACATCTATTTATACTTTTATTGGCACATTGTAATTCTACATCATAGTGAGATTCCAAGTGATACAAACATTCATGTATGAGGCAGTTTGTGTGAAAATGATCTATTTTTAGAGCTGAAATGTGGCCTCACCCTGGGTCTTAAATGCGACCTCTGAGGTAAAGACCTCTGAGGTAAAAAGCGGTGTTGGAGGGTGTGCCCAAGGCCACTCACCAGTAGGAGGCAGGTGACAACCCCACTGAGCTGGCACTCCCACAAGGGAGTACAGCACCAGGGCACCTGTGCTGAGAGCCAGCTTTTCCCTCTCATATTTTCTGCTGCTGCTAATGGGCACCAGGGGTCTACACTTAACGAGACTGATTACCACTTGACAAGCTGAGAAGTTATCTCATTTCACTTGATTACTGAAATCATATTCTCCACATTGGCGGACCAGCTGCTTTTTTGAGTACAGCAGGAATGGAGGGAGGTGGTGCCTTTGCATGCTGGAGCCCCAAAGCTGTGAGAGACCCCAAAGCTGTGCTATGAGAGGAGCTGGTTACAGAGGGAAGAGGGAGGCTCGCTCGGCTTGCCATGCCTACCCGAGGTATTTCGGATTGCATTTTCTGTGAGTTTTACATAGGCCTCGGGGCTTTCAGGGATCACTACATCTGCAAAAAGAGCACAGTCTAAGTTGACAGCTAAAGGCTGGAGACTGTGATTCCCCTGTGGCAGGAAAATCACTTTCCTGGGAAAAAGAGGAAATTGGTTATTCTAGACAGACAGCTCCTGAGCACACAGAGGAGTGTATGCATGCTCACAAGAGGCTTCTGAAAACGAATCTGTGTTGACCGAGTGTGATTTTTGAGCCAGACACTTTATTTTTAGCACTCATTTATCCAATTACAAGTGCCACACACTGGCCTCGACTTATTTATTCCATTTTTACTCATGTTGCTTCCGTGCAATGATCCTCCTTCTCCGCCCAGCCCTTCACTACATGTGTCGCTTGGTTTTTGTTCTTCTTGTTTCCCTCTAGACAGTTTTCCTGTGGGATCCCCTCTATTCCCTCAGGGATAATTATCATTTACAAGTGGATAACTAATAAATCTGCATTTCCAGGCCCTGCGCTTCAGACCGGCGCATCTACTCCTGGATGGTGCATCCAGAAATTTTACAAATATATCAAGATCGGCTGCACACAACCAAATTTGGCACATCCCCTTCTCACCACTTCCTCCGCCCAGCTATAATACAATATCCTCTCCCTCTTGTGGTCCTCAGGGTCTGGGACCACCTGCCTCTGTGACCTGGATGTTCCAGCCAGAAAAACCACCTCCACCTCGATTTGATCAGTTGTTCTGGAGGAGTCTTCTCCTGGTTCCTCACCTCCTCTACTCTCTCTAGACCCAGCGCTTCTTCCCAAGGTCAGACCACCATCCCATCTCTGTCCTGGATTAAAAAACACTTCCATCTGAACTCTCTTCCTGCCAACATGATCTCCCTTACTGTGTAGACAGATACAGTAAGAAAGCACACATCCTATCCCATGGCCTTCCTCCAGACTCTGCTGTGGCTCCCGACTGCCTTCAGGATAAGAACCAAGCTCCTTTCCATGGAGAACAGTCCACTTTGTGACCAAGCCCTCGCCTGCCTTCCCAGCCTCTACTTTATCCACCGCTGGCCACCCAACCTTCAGTCCTGTCATTTTGGACACATTTCACATGACCAAAAGCACCGAGGTTAAGTCCAAAGCTGGACAGAGCTCTCCCTTTCTTCCTCTGACCATCGCCATGTCCACCTGACCCACCGCTACTCTTCCTTCTTCTCTGGGTGCAAATGATCCTTCCCGAAGCTTCTCCCCTGAGCTCCAGGTCAGTGGCCCCATAACTGCACTTCTAATGACCCCACGTGGATATTGCTATCTCAGCACCCACCATTTCATGGAGCCTAGAGGCTGACCTGTTCCCAGCACAGTATCAAGTCCTTCAATTTTCCTTCCAGCTGACATAAAGGGATGGCTCTTCCCTACCTGCTAAGCCGACAGCTTCCCTGAGGTAGAAGTCCTTGTCCTCGCGACCCTCCTCCTCTTCAGAGGGCAGAGTCCTGGACACTGCGGACTCCAGGTCACGGCTGAGGTCGTAGTCATGGTCCCACTCCAGGGGAATGGAGTCCACGCTGGCCGGGGTGTCCCGTCCTGACCGCTCGCTCCGAAGGGGCTGAGGGAGCGAGAGGGAGGGGTTGGAGGAAGGCTGGGGGGAGAGCGCACCATCCGCGGATGGGTCCTGCCAGTGCAGGTCTGACAGGGCCGCAGAGTCCTCTAGCTCCAGGTCCCCGTCAGAGAGGTCGTGCTCATCGTCCGGCAGCTGCAAAGGAAGTCATGCCAACCGTGTCACTGTGGCTCAGACCACCCTTGCCTCCGCCCCACCTCCCAGCACTTCTCAGCACTCAAGCTGACCGGGCCGCTTGTATCAGGCAGCGACAGCTTTAGACTTCCTATCAACACACACATCGGATCCTTCTGATCACTTCGAAAACGTCTTGTGCATTCATCTACACAGGCCTCAGCCTTATTACTAGTAAGATGACAATAATATTAAAGTCCACTTCAAAGAGCCACGATAGAAAATTAAATAAGTTCATGTAAATAAAGGTAACCTAGTTCCGTGCCCCTAACAGAATGGGTACACAGTGGCCCGTATCAGTGACAAGAGAAAACGACTAATAAACTGTAGTGTATATTTTCTGCCTTACATCCCAGATATAAAATATATTTTGTCACAGAAGATTTCAAGTATTCTAACAACAATAGATCTACAGATGAGATGTAATTATGGTAGCAAGTAGAAAAATGGAAGAAAAACCCAAACGCGGTGGCGCACGCCTGTAATTCCAGTTCTTGGGAGGTTGAGACAGGAGGATTGTACGTTGGAGGACAACCTCAGCAACTTAGTGTGACCCTGTTTCAAAATAAAAAATAAAATAGGGCCAGGGGTGTAGCTCAGAGGTAGAATGCCCCTGGATTTAGCCCAAGTACCTAAAAAAAAGAAAAGAAAGAAAAAAATCCACCTAAATATAACCACAGTAGCTGAGCAACTATTTACATTGCTCTCTTCACCTCCCTTCTTCTAGAAGCTTCTTTATCTTCCATAGAAGACATGTGCCAAAGACTCTTCTCAAATCTTTATAAAACTTAACTCATCTAATGATTAAAACAATCCCTTTTACAAAGTAGTTACTGTGATTAAACCTGTTTTACAGGTGAGACAAGATAGATGGATAGCTTGCCCAAAGCTACACAGCTGACACTTCTCCAACTAAGACGGAAGCTAGGCATCAGACTCCTGAGTCTGGGCTCCTAACCATTTGACTATGACACCTAATCCCACATAATTCCCTTTATATTCAATGGCGATGAGAAAAAGCAACGTTACATACAGGCAGGCGGATCAATTTTTTATGGTATCTTTCCACACGCCCGAAGACCTCCTGGCAGTAGCGTCGGAGCTCATCCAGCTCCTCCTCGATGACCGCCGCGTCCAGGGGCTCGCTCTTTTCTATCAACTGCTCCCCCTGGGCGATTATCTGCTCGATCTTATTGTGGTTCAATGAAATCTCCTGCTGGAAGGCCTAGGGAGAAAACCCCATGGGATTGTTTTCATTACTCCGACTGATGTAAAATAATTATAAGACATATTTCTCATGACATGAGAAAACCCATGTTGGAGATAGTTGACTGACCATCTGCAATGACAACCCATGAGGCTATTACTTTTTAAAACTCACTATAAAATTTTAAGCTCGAAGTTAGAAATGGCAACATTAGAAAAGAGCCTCTGGTGATAAAATGTACCACCACAGATAGTGTGGGCAGAGAATAAGAAGGACAAATATTCAAACCCATCGTCAAGCTAATAGCACTGGCGGTTCCTGGGCTATGGTTCCTGATAAAAACAATGGCGTGTGCCTAATGTTCTGACTTATCTCACAGGATATAAGTCATATGTCAACCATGACTAAGGGAAACCCTCCAGATGGTGAGGCCACCAATTCTCAGTCGATTCTTTTGTTGTTTCAGGATATAAGCAGTAAAGCCTCAAGTTAGAATGACTCAAAATGCAAGGAATTCTGGGAGGGATCACTTAGACTCATCCTGTATGGTTCAAAGGAGTAAAATCACTGGGGACAAGTTGCAGGTGATAAATTTTAATTCAACACAAGAATAAACTCTGGAAGAATTGAAATTGTCTAATGATGCAAAAGACTGCCAGGGGAGAAGGGAGGGTGGGAATAAGTTCCATGATCCTGCCAGAGTTCAAAAGGAAAACATTCTACTACCATTTGGTAGATGTTTCCTGTTAAAGGGTTTATATATTGATTAGTTTGTGAAATGACCTGGAGGATGAGTGTGGGGGAGGGGGGAAGGGGAGCAGGCACTGGGCAGAATAGCATGGATTACTACTTTATGATTTCTTTCATCTTAATATATGATTAAAAGTAACTCCCTTGCTTTATGATAATAGCCAAAGGTTAAAGGCAGCATGACTATTCTTTAAAAATATCTGGCTGGGTATGGTGGCCCTGGCCTGTAATCCCAGTTCTTGGAAGGCTGAGACAGGAGGATCACAAGTTCAAGGCCAGCCGCAGCAACTTAGCGAGACCCTCAACAACTTAGAGAGACCCTGTTTCAAAACAAAAATAGAAAGGGCTGGGGGTATAGCTCAGAGTTTGAATGATCCTGGGTTCAATCTTCAGTAACTAACACACACACACACACACACACACACACAGTCACAAGGGCAGGGGGTGAACTCAATGGTGTAGCATGTGTTTAGCTCAAGGCCCTGGGTTCTATCCCCTGTACTCCTCCCACCCCATAATCTATCTATCTATATTGGGAAAAAAATTTCATAAGCTGACTGGAAAACTGTTCAACTTGTTGAACATTCTCCTTTTTAGGAAATCCTTAAATATTATATATATCCCTCCTATTTAAATTTCTAGCTAGCCACTGCATGTGCATTATATAGCGAAAGACAAAATGTATTTAAAATTAACTTGGCATCGAAGAATGAAGAATATGTGGAATGAAATCCCAACCTAAGAAAGGTGTATTGTTCTGGAACACAGAGGCCAAATGAACTATTTGTAGGTCTTAGAAACAAAAAGAAAAACAACAAAAGATAATCTTTAACACTCTGGAAATCAAGTTACTATTTAAAAATATATATGTTAATGGTGGTTGTCTTTGGCTAGTGCTCTTTTATTTTTAATATATTTTATATTTTCTGATTTTTTCTGGCAATCAAGAAGAACTAAGCTGGACATGATGCCACATGCCTATAATTCTAATACTTGGGAGGCTAAGACAGGAGGATCAGAGAGGTTTGAGAACAGCCTTAGCAACTTAGTGAGGCTTTCAGCCACTTAGTGAGACCCTGTTTCAAAATAAACAAATAAACAAACAAATAAATAAATAGGGATGGGAGTGTAGCTCAGAGGTAGAATGCCCCTGGGTTCAATCCCCAGTACCAAAACCAAAACCAAAACAACCAAATTTTTAGAGTTCTTTACTATGTTCCTCACACACACAAAAATACACAAATCCTTCCCTTTTTAGACTTTCTTCACATAGATAACTTGAAAAACAACTAACCCATTACCTTGAGTTGTTTTATTTTAGCTTGAACATCACACTCAGAGAAATGTTCAATATTAGTGAGTTGCAGATCCATCTCTGTTAGCCAGACCAGAATGCTGTCCCGGGCAGTCTCAAACTCTTCACGCTGACTAATAAAATGCTGGATGAGAAAGGAAGATAAGAAAAATTAATCCGGGTGTGGTAGTGTGCATGGGTAATCCTAGTACTTGGGAGGCAGAGACAGGAGGATCACAGACAGGGAGACAGGTTAGGACCCAGCCTCAGCAACTTAGCAAGGCCCCCAGCAATTGAGCGAGACCCTGTTTCGAAATAAAATAAAATAGGGCTGGAGGTGTAGCTCGGAGGTAGAATCCCCAGTACCAGAAAAAAAAAATCCATATCAATGTCCTGAGGTAGCACAGCCAATTCTGCGTTCCTCTGGAAAAACACTTTCTCAACAAGCACTGAACCCTGCAGCCCTTCCTCCATTCCTCCCCATCATGCCCCATGCGCCTTCCCGTCCTTAAGTCCTTAAGCAATCGGCTGGCCCCACCCGTCCTCCGCATAATGACACCTTGAGTCTGCGCAAGATGGAGGTGACGCGCTTCTGCAGGTTGTCCCAGCGCTGGTTGCCTTCGTGCACCATCTGCTTGAGGCCGCAGGCGGAATCCGTGCGGTTCTCCCGGGCCAGGCGGCGGTACTGCTTGTTGATCAGCTCCAGCTGGGTCAGGCTCTCGTGCACTTGGCGCTGGAAAGCCTGAGACCACAGAGAAGCGCGTCAGGCTGGGGGGCAGGAGGGACTCTCAGATATGGCTCCTGGTTTTCTTACAGCAGTGTCAGGGAGGGAGGAAGGGATGTGGACAGAGGGAAGGAACAGACTCTAATGACAGAACACTTCCCCTTCTGAAAGCAAAGGCATTTAATCAGCCTCCTTTAAAGAAAGGGGTGGCTTAATCAAGAGCCGGAAAAAAAAGGGGGAATAGTAATAACTCAATGTATCTGCAAATAAATGTACACATAATTCAAAGGTCCATATATACATTTTACATGTACATAAATATACATACACAGTACATATATACATGTATATACATACACACATATACATATTGTAAAATAATTAACAGTCTGGCTGGGTGTGGTGGTACATGCCTGCAATTCCAGTACTTGGGAGGCTGAAACAGGAGATTGCAGGTTCTAGGCCAGCCTCAGCAATTTAGGGAGGCCCCCAGCAACTTAATGAGCTGTTTTCAAAATAAAAAATAAAGAGCTGGGGGTGTAGCTTAGAGGTAGATCGCTCCTGGGTTTGATCCCTAGTGCCAATTAATTAATTAATTAATTATCATAACAACAATAATAATAAAATAATTAACAGTCTGGAAACAAATTTCTCACTAAACAGATCACTGCAAAAAATCTATGTGTGTGCAGAAATGTGTTCAATATTTCTGGTGTCAATACTGAGAAAATATCTTACAGCAGAACTGTTTATTGGTGAAATATGCAATTTTCTAAAATCCCAGAAATTGCCTCAATTCTGGTGTCCATTAGGAATAAAATTAAAACCACCTTTTGCAGAAGGCCCTCTAAATGCAAGCTGTTATTAACTTTAAAAAAAGCAATTTGGTAAAACATAAGTAACTTTCCATTTTAGACAAGGTTGGAACATGTTCTGTTCCTTTTCTGTTGCTTCCATGAATTATTCACAATTTTTATAAAACATGTTAGAGCTGGCACACCACAGTAGCGACTATTTACTTTTGAGGCCGCTCCACAGGCAGCGTAGAGATTCTGCAGTTAAACACCTTCCTGCTTTGTTGATACAATAGAGACTAGCCCTGGCATAAGAATCCTTTGGCCAAAACACAATGAAGCTTCCCCCCCCTTCGTTCATTTGCATGATTTATGACTGGTTTTTATCCTGGCATCAGACCGAAATTTTTATAATTAATTAACTGGACTGTACTCATCTAAATCTCACAATTCTGTTTTCCTTGGCTCATCAGTTGTTTGCGCGCTATCTTGTGAATGCGTTTCCTTCTGAGAGTGGCTTTCAGAGCCTCCATCCGAGGAAATCCAATCTTCAGTTCAATAAAACTTGCAGTTA